>CM052651.1:150155917-150254044 GCA_028533165.1 Leontopithecus rosalia
TAAGACGGGTAGAAACATACACCGTCAGCCACGCCCCATACCTGAATAAGACGGGTAGAAACATACACCGTCAGCCACGCCCCATACCTGAATAAGACGGGTAGAAACATACACCGTCAGCCACGCCCCATACCTGAATAAGATGAGTAGAAACATACACCGTCAGCCACGCCCCATACCTGAATAAGACAGGCAGAGACATGTACCATCAGCCACGCCCCATACCTGAATAAGATGTGTACCTTCAGCTATGCCCCATACCTGAATCAGACAGGCAAAGATGTGTACCATCAGCTATGCCTCATGCCTGAATAAGACAGACAGAGATGTGGCTTTGTTATTTACAGTGCATCATCCCAACGATTTTATTGGATGGGCTGCCATCGCTGTCCACATAGAGTCATCTACTCTGGGCTCTTTGTTTACATATGGCTCCTGGCCTGGCAATCCTGATAACCTTTATTCCATTTTTTTTCTCCTAAAACACTTCTATGATTCTGTCATACATGCAGTGCATGTATTTATTGTGGTTATTGTTTTCTGGGTCCTCTCACCCAATAGCGAGTCTCATCAAGGCAAGGTCTCCGTCTCATCCCCTGTTGTATCCCAAACAGGGAGTATGCTTGCCAGACACGGAGTTTTCAGCATACATTTGTTGAATAAGTGAATTTGCAGATTTTTTTTAAAAGCCTGAGATTCATGGATGTGATTCACTTAAGGTTACCCATATGGTTTCAAGTGAAACTGTGCATGGAAGGTGTCAGGACTAAATCTATCACTGATGGCAAAAAGTATTATTTTCATCAAATAACCCAGATTTTAGGTGGCCAACTTTTTGGTGCAAATGTACAAATTAACACTTACTTTAAAAAAAAATCAAGAAGGTAAGCTGGGTCCTTATGGCACGAGATCAAATTTGGTGAGATTCTCATGACCTCACTTAGAATTATGAGCAGCAGAAGGAAGGAGCAGGTGCAAGAAAGAAAGGTGGTGACGTTAATGATGCACGCGCGGACATCTCAAGTAGCGCGGATGACTGAAACCCCTCTGAGCTCTTGAATTTTAAAAGCTTCCGCCCACCATTATCACCATTAATCTGGGTTCCATGCACTTTAGGTTTGAAGTGTGCAGTCCACGATACCTCAAAAACAAAGTGATTAACAGCGACACCCTGAGGTAGCTTCCCCAGCCTCTGCTTCCTGGTGAATGTTTAATGGTTTTGCACAGAAATAACCATTATATGTATCTCCCTGTTATTTCTCCATGCAGATGTATGTGTGAGCATATGCACACACACACAGGCATTCAGACACACACATGCATACATGCATATGCATATAAGCTTGCACAGGGGCATATACACATGCACATGCCTACATGCATGCACATACAAGAATTTATGGTCTTGCTATTTCCAGCTTGAGTTTGAAGCAAGGTGTTTTCATGCTGCTGATAAAGATATGCCCAAGACTGGGTAATTTATAAAGGCAAAGAGTTCTACATGGCTGGTAACTGTGAGATTGTGGGAACACAGTCTCACAATCATCATGGAAGGAGAAAGGCATGTCTTACCTGGTGGCAGGCAAGAGAGAATGAGAGCCAAGCAAAGGGAAATCCCTTACAGAATCATCAGATCTCATGAGACTTATTCACTACCATGAGAACAGTATGGGAGAAATTGCCCCCATGATTCAATGACCTCTCTCACTGGGTGGCTCCCACAGGGAATTATAGCGAGCTACAATTCAAGATGAGATTTGGGTGGGGACACAGGCAGACCATATCACAAGAAGTGATGTTTTTTCTCCCAAAAGGGGTTTAAAAGTTTCTTGCAGAGGCTGGGCATAGTGACTCAGGCCTGTAATCCCAGCACTTTGGGAGGCTGAGATGGGAGGATCATTAGGTCAAGAGATTGAGACCATCCTGGTCAACATGGTGAAACCCTATCTCTATTAAAAATGCAAAAATTAGCTGGGCATGGTGGCACATACCTGTAATCCCAGCTACTCAGGAGGTTGAGGCAGGAGAATCACTTGAACCCAGGAGGTAGAGGTTGCATTGAGCCGAGATTGGGCCACTGCACTCCAGTGTGGTGACAGAGCAAGACTCTGTCTCAAAAACAAAAAAAAATTAGTTTCTTTGAGAAGCCAAAGCACCTCTCCTTGTGACATGACAAGGAGAACACAGAACACAGCTGAGAATCACACTCAGAGGAGACTGCTCAGCATACAAGGAGCTGCAGGCGTCTGTCAACACAGGGGCAGCAGGCTGAAGAGTAGTCCCCTGCCAAAGATACCTCCACCTGGAACCTCAGAATGTGGTCTTTTTTGGAATAAGAGTCTTTTAAAATATTTTTGCAGGTAAGGCAAGAATCTTGAGATAGGATCTTCCTGGATTAAGGGTGGGCCCTAAATCCACTGACAGGTGACATACAAGAGGCAGGAAAGGAGACAGGGACAGTCACAGGGGAGCAGGCCATGTGAGGACAGAAACAGGGATGGGAGTGAGGCAGCCACAGGCCCCAGCGCCAAGGCTTGGCAGCAACACCAGACACTGCAAAGGGTCAGTAGATTCTTCTCCTGGAGACTTTGGAGGGAGTGTGGTCCTGTCCTCACCTTGGGTTTTGACCTTTAATCTCCAGAACCCTAAGAAAATCAATTACTGTTTTTTTATGACATCAAAATTATGGCCACGTGTGCGGTATCCCTAGGAAACAAACACAACAGATGACCAGACTGCAACAGATTTCGAGGGGAAGTCGGCCTTCCACAAAATAAATCCACCACTCATAACTCAGCATTTGAAGGATGACACATCGCTGGATCTAAGATCACAGAGGTACAAAAAGTAGGCCCTTAGAATGGGGCAGAAAAGTAATCTAGAACATGACTCAGTGAGCAACATGAGTTGCGTTTCTTGTGGAATGAAAAGTATTGATGGGGATGAATTATGACTAAAAAGGGGGAAAAGGATCAAGGTTATTAGAGAGAAGTAAATGGATTGAAACTGTTAAATTCAGGAACACGGTAAGGTCAACTGTCTTTGAGAGAGGGAAAATTAACACCACAGCGGGAGCCTTTGTTTCCTTTTAAGCACAAAAGCAAAGCTCCCAGCAGGTAAAAGCATAGCTCTCTCACTCCTGTGCTGTGTGAACTTCTCTCCGATTTCTTCTGGCAGCAAGACCCCTGCTTCATTACAGAACGTTGCAAAGAGAACAGGGTAGGAAACACATGTATCTAAATAGCTGGCCTTGTCTCTTCAGGAAGGCCCAGGAAAGATTTTGGAAGTTTGTGCCACAAAGAATGATATCATGAAGGGCAAGACATGCCTTATAGGTGAAAGGTCTAAAATGGGCCCCGGCTGTCTTGGGAGTCCTTCCAGGGTGTGGGCACTCATTGCGTCTGTTGCAGAATCACTGCCGAGTTCTAAGCTAGGTGATCATGTGTCCCCTCGTTTCCATTTATTTGGGCATTACAGCTTGGAAGGAGAAATCCGAAGTGTGCAGTTTTCGAAGGGAACGGTGGCTGAGATGCCTCTGGTACCTACCTCAGGGTTCATGGTGCTGGACGCAGCCACAGCTTGGCTGCTCTTCTCTCCTTGCTCTAGGAGGTGTTCAATCACCATGATCACTGTTCTGTTCTGATAAGGAGCTGGAGAAGGGAGTGGGTACCGGTGATGGTCAATATTGAGTGTCAACTTGACTGGATTGAAGGATGCTAAGTATTGTTCCTGGGTGTGTCTGTGAGCGTGCCGCCAAAGGAGATTAACAGTTGAGTCCGTGAACTGGGAAAGGCAGACCCACCCTCAGTCTGGGTGGGCACCATCTAAGCTTCCAGCGAGGTCAGTACAAAAGCAGGCAGAAGAACGTGGAAAGACTAGACTGGTTTTGTTTTCTGGCCTACGTCTTTCTCCCATGCTGGATGCTTCTTATCCTTGAACATCAGACTCCAAGTTCTTCAGCTTTGGGACTCAAACCGGCTTCCATGCTCCTCAGCTTGCAGATGGCCTATTGTGGGACCTTTCCTTGTGACTGTGTGAGTCAATTCTCCTTAATAAACTCCCCTTTCTTATACGCATCTATCCCATTAGTTCTGTTCCTCTAGAGAACGCTGACTAATACAGTACCCACTACAAGGCCTTTGTAGGTGGTTTATAAATATGCACAATAAAGGCCATGCTATTCTTATGTAGTCATCCTTAATAAATCATTTCGTACTCTTCCTACGGTCTGCATCGAGAACATTGAACTATGCCATGCCGTCTACTAATGTTGACCTGGATGAACACCATGTGACTCTTAAGATGTTTTTTGATGTTCACTGTGGGCAAAGCTAGTGAGCAGCTGCCCCTTCGAGCTCCGTCTAGGGCTATGCTGTGAGTTGGTGTGTGAGGCCTTTTGGACCCACAAGGTGGTGTGGGAGGAGGAGCGTGGCTGTGCGGTCAGCCCACTGTTCATTCTGATTTTGCCTCTGCTGCAGGCTAAGACATAATCTTAGAAAACAAAAGTGTCTTGGTCTCCTTATCACTAAAATTAGAATGATTCTTAGTGCATATTGTTTTACTGAAAATATAATAATGACTATCAAGGACTTACTGGGCACTCCAAATAAAAAATAACCTAAGAGCAAGGGACAGTGAACACAAGCTGTTGTCAGCCTGGAGGGAATCTACCAAATTCCCTATTTGTAAACGGCAATTTCTCTGATGGCTCCTATATTTATCTTGAAATTGCATGTGCATTTTGCAGTCTGCAGAGTGATTCCTCCCCAAGGACAGGACTTCCCTGCAGCCTCCCCAGTGTGTGCTTTCTCTCTACACATCAAACCCTGTATCTAGGACAGAAGAAGATATCCAGCTTCATCTTCTTTGCAAACTCCAACTCGTACTCCCTCCTGCCCTGCAGATCTGGAGTGTCCTACCCATCCCTGGCATAGTTAGCCACAGCCCACATCACCTGCCATCCTTCCGGGGAGATGGCAACTTCTACCTCATGGCTGCTTTTCCAGCACACCTGCCATTATTATGGGTTTTCCTCTGATTCTCTCCAGACCCAATCAGCTCTACACTGTTACCTTGATTGCCACAGCGATATAGCTGAGGGTTCTGTTCCCAGTACCCATCTTGGTATCTTCAGTCCAAGAAAAGGCTGATCACTCACCAGCCTTTGCTCCACCTGGGTTCTGGGGCACTACTCTCTGGATTCTTTTCTTGCTCCCCGGCTCCCCCATTTGACTCCACCTTGAACCTCTCGGTGTTGGAGGGCCCTGGATCGGCAGCTTCTGATCTCTCTTGGATCTGTACTTACTCCCTCAGTGATGTCATTCAGCCCAATGGCTTTGAGACAATAAATACAAGGTAATTATATTCTGATGACACCCACACTTATTTCTCTTACCTGGATTTCTTTCCTGAAATTCAGACTCTAGTATTTCATTCTGAACCCAGCATATCCACTTGAGGCTTTAATAAGCATCCTAAACTAAATATGTGACATTATTTTATTTTCACACTGCATGAAGAATGGCCTGAGACTGGGTAAATAATGAAGGAATGAGGTTTAATGGACTCAGAGTTCAGCATGGCTGAGGCCTCAGGAAATGTACAGTCATGGTGGAAGGGGAAGCAAGGCACCTTCTTCACAAGGTGGCAGGAAGGAGGATGAAATCAGTTATAAAACCATCAGACCCAGTGAGAACTCATTCACTCTCATGGGAACAGCATGAGGGAAGCCACCCTCATGATTCAATTACTTCCACCTGGTCTCTCCTTTGACACGTGGGGATTACGGGGATTACAATTCAAGATAAGATTTTGGGTGGGGACAGAGCCAAACCATATCATATGTCAGTTCCTGATTCTCCTTTTCTTTTGCCCTTTCTGCAAACCCCTGGCCACCTCCATTTCTGTTAATTGGCAAGTCCAATCCTCACATTGGCCAAGGCCACATCCTTAGAGTCACCTTTGATGCCTCCCTTTTCCCCTAACTAGGATGACCAGTTCCTTCTAGTTTGCCCAGGACTTCCTCAGTCTTGCACTGAAACTCCTGTGACACCGGAAACTCTTCAGTCCTAGGCCAATCCGATGGTTGGTCAATAGACTCAATTTTAACAATAAAAGCTCTTCAGTTTGGCTTTCAAAAATATTCAGAATCCAAATACTTTTCATCACTTACACTGAACTACTTCCATTATCTGAACTACAGTCATCTTATGGCCAAAGGGTAATCCCTTTCAAACTTCCCTTCTTCCTCTCTTTTCACCTGAGCAACCAGTCACACCGCACTTCTTCATGCTGCCTGAACACCCCAGGCAGGCTCCAGTTCAGAGCCTTGGCGCTTGCTGTGCCCTCTACTTGGAACACTCGATCTCCAGTTCCTGGCATGATGTGCTCCCTCCCTTCCCAGCTATAATTAAATACCATTTGTTAGAGAGACCTTCTCTGATCGAGCTGTAGAAAATAGCAGAAGTTCCCTGGACTCTGCTTAAGACTCCATCCTGCTGCATTGTGTTATATGGCACTCACTGTCTGGAGTCCTGTACATTTTCTTTCTTCCTTGTTTGTGGTCCATTTTCCTCCACTCCTCTCCTCCTGTAAATGATATTTCATATAAGCAGGGTCTTTGCTGACTTAGTCCAGTGCTGTATCCCCAGTGCTTAGAACAGGACCTGGAACATAGTGTTGAGTGAATATATCTGTCTGTCTCTCTGCAATGCTGCTTTGAGTTTCCATCAGGTTAAGTGAATGTTCTGGGCACCTTACCTGTCCTCTGGCTTGCTCACTCCTTGGCTCCTGGCTATGCTTCCAGTAGAGCATGAGTTTGGGAAGCAAGTCCTTATGTGGATATAAACAGAAGCTTAGGTGAGAGGAGCAGAAAAGGATGCTCTGCCTGAGTTTCCCATTGCCAGGTGCCCTATGTAAGACCCTGGAAAGGGAAGGAGACCCTTACCTTGACTCCTGGGTTCCAGTCTGGAGGTGAAGGCTTGGAGTGTTCTGCAAAGGCCTGTCTCTTCTCCTATCCTTTGCTGGAAGTGCTTTCTAACTGTGTGTGTCAACGTCTGTCTCTTCCCTGTTAGGAGACAAATCTGTGGGGTAAATGCTCTTTCTTATTTACCCCAAGAGTCATCATGGGGACCACAAATAGTGCTTGTTTTAAAAAGTACTATGAAATAATATTTTGGAAGAGGAAAGCACAACAAAAGAGCAGCAGGACTTAGCAGAAATGGCTGAGGGAATGAAGGGGGCACGGCTGCTTTGCCTGGCGTCGCGGCTGGCATGTGGAGCCTGGCAGTGGTGGGGGCGAGGGAGCTGCAGTTGCCGGGTATGCCTGTTAGAGCTTAATTGACTGCGTCTCCTGCCTGCAGGCTTTAGCAAAGGAATGTTTTCAGGCCAATTAGCCTCCAGGTTCCTCGGATTTGGTTTTTTGATATTCAGCCTCATCATCTGTGGTAGGGATGATGCGTAATTAGTGAGGCAGTGGTGAATCACTCTCCACAGAGGTGGATCTCTGCCTCCTACAGAGGGTTCTAAGAATAGTTGCTGAAGACATGTTGTTCTCAAAGAACAAAAACTAAACACTTTGTCTATAAAGATTCCTCTTGGTGCCTAACAAGAAAGCATGATGAGAATCAGAAAACAGTTCTTCAGCGTCCGACCTACGTACTGGAGATCCTGGGGAGACCGAAGAGGCCCTTCCCACAGTCACACAATGCTTATTTTTTATAACAAAAGAGCGTTGTAGTTTGTTGTAGATTTTGTTGGCAAAAAAGTTGTATTTTTTCACTTTTTCTACAACTTTCAAAAGATTTTTGTAAAAGCTAAGTGAGCCACAAGCATGCTGCGATCAGCTACTCACCTAATTATAGACAAATACTCTGTTTTTCTGACATATTTAACTCTTCAATCATGTATCCTTTATTCAGTCAGTTAATAAATCCTTCACCAAATATTTATCTGAGAAGTGTAATGTGCCAGATGCTATGGGAGACACAGAGTTGCATAAGAACTTAGTTGTCCTCTGGGAATTTACAAGCTAGTAAGAAAAGAAGTTACCACAACTTACTCCAAAAAAGACAGAAAATTGAGCAATTAAAACATTTACTCTAGTTCCTGGGAATGTGATTATTTCTTTTTTTAGCCCTAACAATGTAGTGCAATGGGAAAATATCTGAGAAGGTATAAAGTTCCAAAATATACTTAAAAGACTTTAAAATGTTAGAAAAGTGTGACATTTTCTACTCATGTGGACTTATATACCTATGCTTATTTTTTCTGAATCCTGTGTGTTTATTTACAAACTCAACAAGCATTAAGTATGCACTATGTGTCAAGCTCTATGGAATATTCTGGTAAACATGCCTCTGTGCATTTGTGATCTCTCTGTGCAGTGGAAGGTAATAGGACATGTGTTGCTGAATGAGTCAGTGTGAGAGGTCATTTAAAATAGGTGGGTTAAGGTGCCATGTGAGGAGAGATGAAACATTGGGGGAATCTTTTCAGAAAAAGGAAGGCTTGAGCTGGGTGTAAGGCAATAATGACAAAGATGCTATCTGATACTTAATGAATAACATCATCGATAATATGATTGAATTGATATATTAATTGATATTATTAATAAATAATGTCATTATAATAATAAAGATACTATTTAATACTTGTTTATTAGCTAATATCTAATAATAATTAATAATTTGTAAGTCTTTCTCTATAATGCTTAACCTCAACATGTCTTTGAAGTGAGTATGGTTATCCACAGTTTACAAGGGCCTAAGACAATAAGACTATGTGACATGGCCAGCTTGTAACTGGTGACACTGGGGTTTAAAGCCAGGTCTGACAGATTCCAAATGTTGCTGGCTTAACAGTGCCAGTCCTCTCCCAAAGAGAGGGATTTAGCCCCTGCATTGGAGAGTATCAGTTTGAGACCCAGACATTGGCAGAGGCACATATGTGCCTGGTGGCAGGGCGACCCAGGTTACAGAATGGAAACCTTGGCTGTGCCATGAGGCTGGGGTTCAAGGAGCAGATTTGAACAGTGTGGATGATGTGAGACTGTGGTGCGGCTCCACCAGCCTGGAAGCTGCTGAACATTTTGGACAGTGTACAGGTTGTCAAACTTCAATAACTGTGAAGTATTTAATTGTTCTAACAGCAATGTGTAAGTGTTTCTGACAGTAGGAGCCTGCAGTAAGGGGCCGAGGGGATGTGCCTTCTGCAGGCTATCCTTCCCTGTAATTCATTCTCTCAACTTGCTGTGGTCCCAGATGGAGTGCATAGGCTCTCAGGAAGCAAACCCAATTTTGCAACAAGCCTATTGAGCTATGCAATAATAAGTGTACATTTTTCATTTTTACCCCATTAAACTTTTATAATAAAGTGTTTCATTTGTCTTTTCACTGACAGACATGATCCACGTTCACATTTTAGATTTCTTCGTCAGATGTTAAGGGTGCCCTGCATTGCTTTATTTATCATGCCAAAATGTGCTGTTTCAAGGAATGTCAGCCTGGGGGATGACTCAGGGAGGCCCCTGCCATCACAGAAAGAGCTCAGGACTACAGGATCCCGGTTTTAGATCCAGATCCACAGTGAGCAGCTGTGCAGATGAGGGCAACACACTTCATTGCTCTTACATTGCTTGTATGTATAAAAAAAAGACAGCACTTTTCTCAACATTTAAGGAATCAAGGAGATAATAATGAGGTAAAATATATTCATTAAATCAGTTTGTAAAACAAAAATAAAATTCTAATCCCTCAACCTCTCAGCCAAGGGCATTCCAAAATTAACCTGAAAAACTAGTCCAGGCCCTGATGGAAAGGGGGCATTGAACATGCTTCATTACACCTTCCTCCTTTTCAAATGCAGGCCCAGCTGATCCTGTTAACATCAACATAGATCTTAAGAATAAGAGGACAGATCCTTTACGTCTGATAAGAAACATTTACAATCTCTTCTCTCAGAAGCCTGCAACCTGGAGGCTTCATCTGCTTGATAAAACTTGGTCTCCACAACCCCTTATCTGAACCAAAACTTTTCTTAACATTGATTCCAGGTCTTTAGATAATAACTCTTTCAACCAATTGCCAATCAGAAAATCTTTGAATCTGCCTATGACTGGGAAGCCTTCACTTACAGTTGTCCTGCCTTTCCAGATAGAACCAAAGTACATCTTACATGTATTGACTGATGACTTACGTCTCCCTAATATGCCTAAAGCCAAGTTCAAGTTGTGGCCCAACCACTTTGGGCACGTGTTCTAAGGACCTCCTGAGGGCTGTATCATAGGCTACTCGTCACTGATAGTTGGTTCAGAGTAAATTTCTTCCAGTATTTTACAGAGTTTGACTCTTTTCATCAACAAGTTTACATTGCTTTTTTGTTGTTGCTGTTGTTTTTCTTTTCTTAAAAGAAACGTTAGGGAATGATATGGCTTGTTGTGATCGTTAATACTAAGTGTCAACTTGATTGGATTGAAGGATGCAAAATATTGATCCTGGGTGTGTCTGCAGTGCCAAAGGAGATTAACATTTGAATCAGTGGACTGAGAAGGGCAGACCCACCCTTGATCTGGTGGGCACCATCTAATCAGCTGCTAGCATGGCCAGGATGTAAAGCACACAGAAAAATGTAAAAATATTAGACTCAATTAGCCTCCTAGCTTACATCTTTCTCCCATGCTGGTTGCTCCTTATCCTTGAACACTGGACTCCAAGTTCTTCAGCTTTGGGACTTGGACCAGCTTCCTTGCTCCTCAGCTTTCAATTGGCCTGTTGTGGGACCATATGATCATGTGAATTAAATACTATATATGTATATGTATATATATATATGAGTTTATATGAGTTTTATGGAGTATTAATTCACATGATCACGTGAATTTATATATATATATACATACATACACACATATATATATAAATCCTCGTGTGTGTGTGTATATGTGTATATATATATATATATATATACATTCACACACACACACACACACACACACATATATATCCTATGGGTTCTGGCCCTCTAGAGAACCCTAATACACTGTTTACAAAACAAACCATCTTCAAATGTAATCAACTTGCAGAGTGGCTATGTGTAACAACTTTTTGCTTCTTTTCTGGAGATGGTAGAATACATTCACAAAATTCAGTAGTAAAT
Organism: Leontopithecus rosalia; assembly: GCA_028533165.1. Lineage (NCBI taxonomy): Eukaryota > Metazoa > Chordata > Mammalia > Primates > Cebidae > Leontopithecus > Leontopithecus rosalia. The sequence goes on from CM052651.1 coordinate 150,167,072, forward strand.
TTAAAAATAACTATTAGTATTGACCAGAAGTTACATATATGGATGGCTTTTGCAGTCTTGGGTAATGTAAAGCCAGTGTAAAGCCACTCTTTTCATAGTCTTCCACAGATTTCCATAGATTTTCATAGATTTCCATAGAGGTGATTTCCAAAGACAGACATCTTTCTTTTTAGAAGATTTAATAGATGCCACTGTTTTAGGCACCCTACACTAAGTTACTACCATGACATGCAAGTTAAAACTCCACCAACACTTGTATGTAATACATTTAGGCAAATTAGCTCATTCCTTCATTTCACAAAGACTCTGACAAATCAATTTTTATATACTAGATGCATAGGGATATTGTGTTACCAATATTACATAAGTGTTGTTACTGATCTATAAATGTGGATTAGGTTTAATGCTAGATGTATTTTACTAAAACAGAGAGCAATTCCCAGGATTAGTTTACACACACACACACACACACACACACACACACACACTTTAAATGAGCCTTGCCTCTTGGGCAACATTATCTTAAAGGGCAATGCTGTTTCCACTGTGGGTTTGTCCTCTGGGGTGCCATTTCTCTCTATTATGATGCTACAAACCATCATTGCCATCCCCATCAGCAGTGCAATCCACTTCCTCTCCCCTATCTGGGAAAATCCCCTACCTGCCTCCAATATTCTGCCATTATTACCAAACCCACGGTGCAGCACAGGATTGAAAGAGGCACTAGACATCTGTTAAACCAGATGGATGATCTTTAGTTGTAGGGTTTATACAGTTGCAGGACAGGAAAACATCTGGATACTGGAAATAAAGAAGGGCTCCTGTTTTTTTCTGGTCTAATGACCAAAGCATCTGCTTTCAAATTTGGAGGGATTTGTGATAAACTTCTAGAACCTAACAATGTTGGTCAGATTCAGTTTCATCAATAATGACCTACTTGTAAATTGAAAACCAAAAGTTTTTCTCTAGGATGCTTTCCAAATTAAGTTAGAAAAGGAAATTGATCTTCAGCTCTTGACTCCAAATGCAAGAGGAAGCAAAGTCACCTCCATTGACATCTTCTGCTTCTAAGACAAGAGTTTGACTTGGAAAGGCACGGTTTCTTTCCCACACATGACAGCTCCCCTCTTGATGTGAGCACTGTCTCTGGTCTCTGAAGGCTGAAATCTGTGGGTGCCTCCTGTCAGCTCTCCTCAGAGGTTGAGACACTGTCATTCCTGAGTGAGCTGCCTAAGGTCAGTCCTGCCTACCTGATAGATGCAACTCACAATACACTGTATCTCACACTCTTGGAATTATTACAGTGAACACTGAATGTTCAGAGCAGACTCAAGGAAGCCATACCCTTAATATTCTGTATTATTCAGGTCCAAGGGAGCAGTGATCCCCTTGACAAAAGTTTAAACTGAATTCCCTTTTTGAGTTAAGTAAGACAATATGGCAAATCATCAGATTCTAGTTCTGAGAAAAACTGGAAGGAACTGGAGAGGGTTCCTGTTTCATTCTCCTCTCTGTGTCCCTGATTTTCTCTGTAGCAATCTCTGGACAAATGACTGTTGTTTCGTTGTAAACTCTTAGCAATAGTGGTACAGTCATTTTAAAAAATATATTCAGACTTAAAGATAAAATGAATAACTTCTTTCTAAAATTTCAAAACAACCTTATTGCATAATTGTTTTCCCTTCCTATTCGTGTATTTATTTCACATTAGTGATTTTTGCCTAGTAAATGTTTGAAGACATAAAAAGGCATTTTTAGAAACTTTTCTTGTGAATAATATATTTTCATTTAAATTTTCTCTGTAAAATTGTTAAGAAAGCAGCACTTATGTGAGTTGTGTGTGTGTGATTTTGGGGAGTGTGCTCAGCAGCACAGAACAAATGAACAGCTGCATCCTCACTGTACAAAATCCTTGGAGGCCATGACGCTGTCCATGTGCAAAGTGCTGATCTCCCTTGAATATCGTATCCTGCAGCCTCTTCACCTTGTCTAGCGTCTCTGTATACCTTTGTTCTCCTTAAATACCAAATGTCAACACCATCAATTCACCAGAATAGAGGCCATTCTCATTGCAGTTCAGACTATTGTATGAAAAAGGAGGAAATTTAAGCAACTTGGACACAACATGTATTACAGCGCACATTACACAAGCCATAAAAGCAGGGTGCTCCACAACACTGAAGAATGGAAGAGCAGGAAAGTCAAAGATAATAAATACATTAACCTTCTGGTACCATCTGCATATAATGATTCCAGGTCTAGCCACCTGCTGAGCCTGTCCATGGAGATGAAGTTTCCTGAGGACATGGGAAGGCTAAGGCTCAGATGAAGAGACCCTAGTCCTAGCACTGTCCTCTGGTGCCATGGCAATGCAGTGTTGAGAGTGCTGAGCAGGAGACGAGCTTGGTTTCTTTCTCAAGTGGGACAGAACCCTAGCTTCACAAAGAATGTCACAGGCATTTGTGCACCCCTTAGAAAACACAGGGCAAGAAAGTAATTCTTCTAGAGGTTTGTTCCACCTGCTTCTACTCTGCATTTCCACCTCATTGCTGTTAAATTTTGTTTTCTTGGGTAAAAATATTGGAGCACATAGTAGTTGGGTGTTATTGGTCTTTTCTTGCCCATTTACTGGTCATCTGCAATGTTGCAAGGTTATAATACAGTGTTATGACCACATTGTAGAAGCAGTGAGAAATGTTTCTGCAAGGGTTGTTGAAATTCTGGAAAGTAACATGAGCTCATGTGGCTACTTTAGAATACCTAAATTATTATCTAGATATGTCTTAGCAAAAGAGAGAGATACATGCCCCATTTGGGATATTTGATGAAAACAAAGTATATTTAAGGTTTTATTTTTTTTTTTTGAGACAGAGTTTCGCTCTTGTTACCCAGGCTGGAGTGCAATGGCACCATCCCAGCTCACTGCAACCTCCACCTTCTGGGATCAGGCAATTCTCCTGCCTCAGCCTCCCGAGTAGCTGGGATTACAGGCACACGCCACCATGCCCAGCTAATTTTTTGTAACTTTAGTAGAGACGGGGTTTCACCATGTTGACCTGGATGGTCTCGCTCTCTTGACCTCGTGATCCACCTGCCTCGGCCTCCCAAAGTGCTGGGATTACAGGCGTAAGCCACCACACCTGGCCGGTTTTAATTTTTTTAATATTAAAGACAGAATTTTAAAATTCCATGAAATAAAAATGAAGGATGAAAATATAATCTGAAGGCATATGGTGAGAATCGTTCTAAAGTCGTACAGATCGTAAGGTGGGCCAGAAAAGGGGCTTTTGCTGGTCCTGCTAATGATAGATATAGGCTTGATGTCGACTAGAGATTTGTGAGCACGTAAAAACTTGGTTAATGTCTAAATTTTACCCCACAGAATAAATTTGACCACTAAGAAATGGTGATATTCTAAATGTCTTGGCAGATAAAGGAGGACTGTCATGCAGAAAGGCCCTGGAGACAGAATTTCACCCTCCAGGGTAAATGTCCCAGGTTACCACAGGAGTAACATGTGGTTTAATAAAAAAAAAGTTAGGGCTTACACATAGATATATACTCATGCATAAGTTTACTCAGAATTTTACTGATAACAAAATATTTATAAATAATAAAATAGGGCGGCTGTGGTGGCTCATGCCTGTAATCCCGGCACTTTGGGAGGTCAAGGCAGGTGAATAACGAGGTCATGAGATCAAGACCATCTTGGTTAACATGGTGAAACCCTATCTCTACTAAAAACACCAAAAATTAGCCAGGTGTGGTGGCATGCACCTGTAGTCCCAGCTACTTGGGAGGCTGAGGTAGGAGAATCACTTGAACCCAGTGGGTAGAGGTGGCAATGAGCCAAGATCATGCCACTGCACTCTAGCCTGGCTAGAGTGAGCCAGTGAGCCTGGCTAGAATGAGCAAGATTCTGTCAAAAAAAATATATATATATATATATTTATGTGTTAATATAAATACATAACACATAAAATAATTTACATATTAATATAAATAGACATACATATATATAACTATTGTCAATTTCACATAGTAAATTGAATTTCACAGAAAGCTTCTATTGATGTTTGAAAAATATTTTTTAATGTTGACAATGTGTGGTTGCACTCAAATACCAAGGATAGCTCTGCCAAAAATGTTGATTAAAATTTCTATTTACATTGAATAATATGAATATGAAACAAATACATATGAGAAACTTTACTAGTTCATTAATGAGACTTCTTTTCTTTAGGAGAAGTCTTTGGAAAATAGTTTGGAACACCAGCACAATATTCTCTGATTTTTTTGTGCCATTCATAATGTAACAGCAACACACAAGCCACAGTTTAAATTTTCATCTCCATTATTGATTTTTTCAATTCTTTCTTATGTTTAGATGATCAACAAAACCACAACTTAAGCCCTGATTTGTAGCATTCGCTGATTTCTACAGTAGAAATTCTAGCAACATAGGAGATATCAAGCTACCAGCATGACTTCATTGAGCCAGAGATGCAGAGAGAGTTGCAGTAGATGGTGTTCCCACCACACAGAGCAGTCAACACCAAGGACCTCAAGACCACAGATAATAGTGCAGTATGGGGAAATAATTGGAAATAATGGGGAAAATTAATTTTTCATATTTATTGCCTTTGAGTTTCATACAATTTAATTATAACTATATAATTTATTCATTAAAAAGTCTTTGTTAAACAGATTTATAAAATTTCTGAAGATTTAGCAATCAATTCTGGATAAGAGGTTTTGCTCTGTTAATTTCCTATCCTAGAAAATCATGGATAGTGGAGATCTCATTTCCTTGTGTCTTAATCTAATAACCAATTTTAAATAAACATTTACGTTTTCTCTGAGATCTAGTACTTACCACTGACATTCTACCACCCACTTTCATGATGGCTGGAACTCGTTTGTTGCAGCTGATATTAAGGGTGAATCAACAATAAGTTATTGAAGTAAATTTCAAAGAAGTACCTGCTGATATGGCTTTCAGGTTACTTAGATTCCTCATAACGGTGCTGGTAAACAATAATGAAAGACACCTGCAAAAATGTAAGAGTTTTATGAAAATCTACAACCCAATAATTTGCTCTCATGAAAAAAATCACTATGAATGTTCAATTTAGATGAGTTCTATCTCAATACCTAGAGGACGTGGTTTATTAGAAGAATACATGCACATATTTCTGTTCTTATAGTAACATTAACTGTAAATGAAAAAGAAAATTCAAATATTCTAGAAAACACATCACAAAAAGAGTAAATAATGCATATCAGGAATATCAGTAATTATTTTTGAGGAAATATTTTTTTCTATTACATTGCAAACTAGATGTAATGATCTGGTTTAAATTTCAGGGAGATATCTATAAACGCTTGTTTGTTATAAGCCTACCAAAGATCACTTTAGTGCAGGGTGGGACCTTAGAAACTGTCTCATTTCATTTTTAAATACTCACTGACTTTGAGGAGTTAAATCTCTGTCAAAATAATTGAACAGTGTTCAAATCTACATTAATGGGGGCACCAAAAAAAATCACAGATAGTTTCCAAAAGATATTAATGCCCCAAATTTCCATTTTGCCTGCAACATTTACATTTTCCCTCCCCCTTGACTAGCCACAGCAACCACATCAGAATTTTTTCAGCTAAATTTACATAGAGACCAAATAAATGAAAGAGAAGGAATTGCAAAGTAAACAGAGTTATTTTAGCCTTGCAAAGAGGAGTATCAGCATGTTTCCATGGCTTGACTAAGTCTCAGGATCTAGGATAAAAAAGCAACTTTTTAACACAATTATACAAAACATTACACAATTATACCAAAAATTGGCAGGATATGGTGGCGTGCGCCTGTAATACCAGCTACTTGGGAGGTTGACACAGGAGGATTGCTTGAACCTGGGAGGCAGAGCTTACAATGAACTGAGATCATGCCATTGCACTCCAGCTTGGGCAACCAGAGCAAAACTCCATCTCAAAAAAAAAAAAGGGGGTTATTTAGGTCATTTAATTTGATGTCTGGACTTCGGCTATTACTATATCTGAGGATTGCAAATACCATGTTCTATGTAGTCATAGTAACTGGACAATACATGATTCACATAATTCAAATAATTAAAACAAAAAAATGTTAAAGAGAAAGGCAATAGGGAAGTAAAGATAAAGAAAGACCCCTTGGTCTCCAATTAGGTGGGTGTTTCAAAATATAGTGCATTAATAGAAAAAGTGAGGTGCTATAAGCCCAACAGATCACAATTGCCATCAAAAAGATAATTTATTTATTACTCATAGTTCCCAAGGGGAGGGCGCATACCACACCTTGCAGGGCTTCAAGAGAAGAGTATCCAGGTGGGTCAAGAAACAGAGGTGAGCGCTGGACACAGTGCTCATGCCTGCAATCCAAGAACTTTGGTAGGCTGAGGCAGGTGGGTCACTTGAGGTCAGGAGCTCAATATCAGCCTGGCCAACATGGTAAAACCTCATCTCTGCTAAATATACAAAAATTAGCCAAGTGCAGTAGCAGGTGCCTGTAATCCCAGCTACTTGGAAACCTAAGGCTGGCGAATCGCTTGAAACTGGGAAGCAAAGGTTTGCAGTGAGCTGAGATAGTGTAATTGCACTCCAGCCTGGGCAACAAGAATAAAATTCTGTGTCAAAAAATAAACAAATAAAAATAAAGTAAAAAAGAGGAGGCAGGAGAAGTGTGGGCAAGAGCTCTTCTTGTGGCTTCTGAGAAAAGTATGAATTAGGGTAAACTGGCTTCAGATTGGCTAGTTTGAATAATTTCAATGGGCTCTGGGCTGTATGGGCTTTATTGGCTATCCCTAATAGTCTAATACCTGGTCTTGGAGTTGGTGTTATTAGGGGAGGTGGATGGAGACCTGGAGTTTGCGAGGTGGTTGGGGTATGGACTCTGGATTGATTAGTTTGTATTTGAAAAGTGGACCCCCAGAAAAAGATCTCATTCCTAGGAAGGGGGAACAGGAGGAAGGGGTCAGGAGGTTAAGGCAAGGAGACTCAGGCATATTATTGGGGTGTCCAGGACAAGGTTTGTCCAGCATGTGCCTGTAGGACAGCTGCTAAAACTCCAAGTTTGCAAAAGTTAGAATCATGGTTAATAAGGTTACCCAAGTTCAAAATGTTTCTGATAGAATATTGAGCTTCTGTCGACTGCCTAGATCTTCCAGTTTGCCTATCGGTAAATTTGGGTGAAGATTTAACATTTACCTTATGTGGGATAAAAAGAGAATTTATGGAGTAGCAGTTTATGTAACACTCTAAGAGCCTTATGTTTAAAAGGTGCAAAATAGAGTCAGTGTTTAAAATAGCAACAGCAAGCAAACAGCATAAATTCATGGCAGAGGTTAATTCCATAAGCCAAAAAGCTAATGTTTTGAGTGAAAAGGGGGAAAAATCATACATTTGCACTTGCAGTTGTAAACAAGAAGGCATGCTGGGTAGGTAGCCTGAAGCCACTGGAATTAGAAAAATCCTTTCTGAGATTTTCCTTTCCATTATTTATAGGCTAGAGAAGATTCATTGTTTGCAAAACAACAGGCAGATCTTTTTCTACGTCCGTTGACACGGGAAGTCTTTTCACGGAGGATTTATTTGAAGTTCTGTAGTCACTTTCCCCCTTCTGTCTGGATATTTTTAAATATAAAAAGTCAAATGATGAAAGTTTTCCATTTGATACTAAATCAACATTAAAAGGAACTGCTATTCTGAATGGATTAGGATAAAGTTAGAATTGTCAATAATACACAGAAGATTTAATCTGGGGAAATATTAGTTGCTGAAATAATAATTTAAATAGGTGGAGTTCTTCATCTGTTTGTTTCTCTTTGGCTAAGATCAAGTGTAACTATTACCAAGAAAGTGCTTATTCATTTTTGACATGGCCCTCTATTGAAATAAAGCTGATTTTAGGAGGAGCATTTTTGAAGGAGAGGAGAGTGCTAGAATTCAAATTCCACCCAATTGTTATACAAGAATGCCCTTTTTGCTATTGTAACCTCTCCAGAAACCTCTAGGTTTAAGAAAAACATGAGGCACATTAGATCTGTTCCAGAAGGGACTTTTTATTCATGAGTTGATGTTGTTTTGACAATATAGCAATTCTCACCTTCAAGGAGATCTCCTAATCACTCGATTTTTGAAAAAGTATATATTTAATGTGTACAACATTATGTTTTTATATATACATAGATAGTAAAGTGATTACTACAGTCAAGTAAATTAACATAGGAGGGGTTTTCAAAATGTTCATGGAAAATTAATATTATGAAAAAAGTATGCATAGGTTTCAATTTTTTTTGCAGTAAAATAAACTCATACTAACTTACTGCAACCATGTCTGAGCAGAATCTAGTTTGAAGAACTAAGAAGGATTAGACATTGTTTGACAAAATATTCCTATCAGAACAACATAAATTCTGCAAAAATTGAAGCAAGAGCGAACATCAATTTTATGGTCAACCTTGGGTAGAATAATGATAAAATCACTGATGCTTTATAAAAAGTTTAGGGGACAATACCCCAAAGAAGTCAGCAGCTTACAAATAGATAGCTTGTTATAAGAAGGGAAGAGATCATGTTAAAAGTTAAGCCCACAGTCGTAGACCATTCTAATCAATTTGTGAGAAAAATAATTCATCTTGCTCATGCCATTATTGACAGCACAAACAACAGTCAACGCCATTGACATCTCAGTTGCTTCAGCTGACCCAATTTTGACAGAAAAGCTAAAGTTCAGCAAACGTCTCACTCAGTGAATACCAAAAACGTTGTGCCGAAATAAGCTGTAGAAAAAGCAGAGCTTTCACTGGAGGTTTTAAAGAAGTATGATCAAGATACAGAAGCTTTCTTCAAAGAATTATAACAGGAGATGAAATATGGCTTCCCCAGTACAATCCTGAAGACAAAGCACAATCAAAGCAATGGCTACTGAGAGGTGGAACTGGCCCAGTCAAAGCAAAAGCAGACCAGTCACAAGCAAAGGTCATGGCATCAGTTTGGGGATGCTCAAGGCATTTTGCTTATTGTCTTTCTGGAGGGCCAAAGATAATAACGTCTGCTTATTATGAAAGTGTTTTTGAGAAAGCCAAATTTTAGCAGAAAAATGCCCAAGGAAACTTCTCCAGAGCCCTTTCCCACTATGACAGTCCTCCTGCTGATTAGTCATATAGCATAAGGGAAATTCTGCAAGAGTTTGGATGGAAAATCACTAGGCCTTCCCCTCACAGACCCAATTTGGCTCCTTCTGACTTCCCTTTGTTTTGTAATCTTAAAGAAAATAGTGGGCACTCATGAGTCTGTAAGTGAGAATGCAAAAATGACTACATTGAAATGGTTAAATTCCCAGGACTCTCAATTCTTTAGGGAGGAAATAAGTGGCTGGTATCATCACTTACAGAAGTGTCTTGAACTTGATGGAAGTCATATGGATAATTGAAGTTTATATTTTTGATCCTTGCATTTTAATTCCTTTTGTCCACAAACTTTTTCAAGTCCTCTGGTATGCATCATCTCGGAGAGTGACCTTCTTTTTTCCGTAAGAGTACCCAAAATCTGCTCTCTTGGCAGATTTCCAGGATACACTACAATATCACTAGCTACATTTACAGTTAGTAACATGGATAGGTGTCTAGACACTCATCTTACATTACTATGATTTCATACATTTTTACCTACGTCTCCCCGTTTTCCTCACCTGTCTTCCTTTTCCCACCAACCATCATTCTATTATTTATTTCTGTGAACTTGATTGCTTATTTGTTTGCTTTCAAGATTTCACATGTAAGTAAGATAATGCAGTCTTTTTCTATGTCTGGCTTACTTCACTTAGAATAACATCCTCTAGGTTTATCCATGTTTTCCCAATTGGCAGGATTTCCTTATTTTATAAGTTTGAATAATATTCCATCATATATATCACAGTTTATCCATTCAGGCATCAATGGACACTACAGTTGTTTCCATATCTGGCTATTGTGAATAATATGCAGTGAACGTGAGAGTGCAGCTGTCTTTACAAGGAGGTGAATTCATTTATTTTGGGTATACCAGAAGAAGGATTGCTGCATTATATGGTAGTTGTGTTATAAATTTCTTTAGAAAACCACACACTGTTTTTCATAATGGCAGCAGCAATCTACATTCACACCAACAGTGTATAAAGTTTCATGTTCTCCACTCCATTGCCAACACTTGTTCTCTGTCTTTTTGAAAAAGCTGTTCTAACAGGTGTGAGATCATATCTCATTGGGGGTTTTGATTTTTTTTTTTCCCTGCTGATTAATGAGGTTGAACACTTTTTCATTAATCTGTTGGTTACTGTTATGTCTTTTTTTTTTTGAGATATTCTTATTCAGGTCCTTTGCCTGTTTTGTTTTTTTTTTTAATTGGGCTTTTAAATTATTTTGCTATTGAAGTATGTGAGTTCCTTAGGTATTTTGGATATTCATTACTCACTCATTCCTCTTAAGATTACCAAATTTAAGACAACAAAAGTATTTCCCCAAGTTATACAGAAAACTAGTCTTATTACTTTAGAAAGATTCATAGAATAATGTCTACATAGTCAGTTCTCGTATTATACTCAGATTTCTCCCCAAGACTTAATAAACTCTGGAGTTTGGTAAGAAACTTTAGTCTTATGACTGTATGACAGATGAGCAGCAAAGGAAAAAATGCCGTGTGTCATCTCTTAGGTAGGTCCTGCCTCATGTTCCATCGTTAATTAAGACCTTTTGGTTGAAAGCGTCAGAAACATGTTTGTGCTAACTTAAAAATCCAGAGGAAAGCGGCTGAGGGTATGAAACATGAGCAGAACTCTCCCATCTCTTCCTCACTGTGCATATCACAGTGGTAGGAATGACTTTAGATTTGCTTTTTCTGTCTTTGCAGAGAGACTACCTCAGCTTCTGTGATCCACATGGAAAAATAAAAAATGGCCACATGCAGTTCCAACATTGATCTGTTACTGGTCAGACTCCCAGAAGGAGCCTGAATCAGCAAGGTGTACAATTTCAGTCTCAGGGGAGTTTAGGTGAAACTCCTGGGAGGCTTTGGGCAGTCTGCCCAGGGTCTGTAGGCAGGTGTGGGGGTGCGTCATTGGGGAAAGTCGCTGGACAGCCTGAAACACAGCTTGCTCGATGCATGGCGTTTGAATCACACAATGCCTGATCAGATACCATCACAGCAAATACGAAGTTTGTTGTGTTGTAAGAAACTGGTCTCAGTGGTCTTTTAAAATTATATCCCCTCCCCGACTCCACATGGGGAAAATGCGTGATTTTCACTTAGTTGCTTCTGATGGGATCTGGCTTCTTAAAAACTCAGCTTAGGCAGTGCAAACAATCCCTTTCCTAACATAAGTGGACTCATGTTATTGCTTTGGCATGTGGATTGCAGGACATGAGGCTACCCCAGGTCTTGCTTCTCCACCTGTCAGCCCCTCAATTGCCCTTTCCTACCATCTACCCACATGCCTGAATAATTGCCCTTGGAATTGAGACATCTTTATGAACTAATCATGGCCTCAACTGAAGCAGGATCTTTCTTCTCTATTTGCAGTGATTTTGGGGGTGATCTATTCCATCACCACTGGCTTGCCTTCAGACTCACATTTTCACACTTGATCTTTCCTGTCTATTAAAGGCCGTATCTTTTGTAGGACGTCTAATTCTAAATTTCCAGCTATTTCATTAGCATCTCAAAGGGAATGAGGAAGATGGATTTCTCAAGGGAAGAGTTTCTGGAGAGAACTCTCTTGCACATTCTTGAGCTTTAAGGCATTATTAGATAGATTCTGCCCTGATCCAGTCAGTCCGCCCTTTCCTTCAGGGACTGATGGTAAAAGGAAAATAAAATTGTGCATGTATTACTTTCTGGGCCACTAATTGATTATTTGATGTAAGACTTTCATAGACAAAGCTAGAGCATATTACTTAAGCTCAAAGCTAACGTAGGAAATTCCTTTCTTTCTAAAACAGAAACACCAGGGTGGAAGAAAAGAGGGGAAGAAAAAAATAAGACAAGCTCCAAGAAATTTACCTACCTAGACATGAGCAGAGGAAAATAGAAGATTCAGATGTGTAATATAATAACGCTGTCCATTAAAATACACGGACATGTCTATATCCTGGAATCTGACCCAATCATATTAAAACTTATCTCATTTTTTGGAGGAGAAGAAAGGGGTTTGCCATCATTTTATGCCACTTGTATGCCACCTCTCTCTCTTTCACATACACACACACATCCAAAGACACGTATTACTGTAAAAGTCATATTGCTGTGGAAGCACAACCATCACCTGGTAATGTGGTTTTAAAATACCAGAATAAATTTAATGTTTTCTCAAAAGTTTATCTTTCTACATTCAAGCTGAAATTGTCATTAAATGCTCTCTCTTGTAAGACATAGAAGAATAAATCTGGAATTCATTTGCAAAGATTACAAGAGGTGATAAAAAACAGTAGCTATGGTAATATCTACTGAGTTGCTTTTCCCTGTATCTTTGAGTCTTTAATTCCTGATCTATTGTGAGTCTCATTTCTGTGGTTCTCATCCTTTGCATGTTTACCCTGTCCTCTATTCCTAAATGAATTACTTAGAGAAATATGATAAGAGTTAATTTTTTTTGTCCATCTTGTTTCAAAATTTCACTCCCCTCATTGCCAGCCTTCCAAGGCTCCATAAAGTCATTCCGACCTATCTGAATATGCAGTACCCTGTTCAAAACCACAGTCTTCCCTTTCCTCCCCAGCACCACTTTTCACTTTATATCCTTGATAGGCATGTGTGCTTTTATATTTCCAAGACTTTACCATCTTCTGTGTTTGAATGCAGACCTTTCATTGTACCTCTGCTCTGAGTGACCCACTGAGCTTTCTCTTTGAAAGCTGGCCATCATGCCTCATTTATCATGGGGCTTCCAGAGGCCACCTGGGCAGGTAGCTTTGCAAGACACCAGAACAGATGTGCTCACATTTCCCAAGTTTCCCTAAAGGCTCTTAGCCATTGTTCTTCATTAAGAAAGAGACTGGCTTGAGTTCCATAGCAACAGAAAAGAAAAAATAAAATTTTCAGTGTCAAAATGCTAATGAAGAATTCTGAAATCAGCAAAGTCAGACTCAGAAGACACTTTTAGAATGTGTGGATGTTCATGAACATGCTAGGGATTTGTCAGTTGGATGCATGCTTTGAGTCTCTTGTAGTAGTGAAATTGAATTTGTACCGATTCATTTTCACACACTCATCCATCCTGCCCTCTCCCCGGACCCAGTGGTTCAGATGGCTGATTAGAATCGCTAGTGTAGTTTGCAGCTATAGCACAAAGCAAAGTTAATTTTATAACAGGAGGAGCAAATCCATGACCTTTGGGCTAAGCAGCATGGTTCATGGATTTGCAGAACTAACCTACTGGTAAGTATAAAATGGGTATCTTGACTACAAAATCTATCAAAACACTTGAATTTACGTGTCCAGAGGAGCAGGGATTTTGTTGTAAGTGCTGCTTAATCATTGCTGGAACCCTATAAATATTAAACAGTAAACATACAGCTCAACTGTGTTGCTGTCTGCAACTTGCTTTGCATGCATAATTAGAATAAACGACAAACTCATGTCAGTCTATTCAAATAGAGTGCACATGGACAAAATTAATTGTTTAGTGAAAAATATAAAGTGAAACTTGGGTAGTTTAATAGTAAAATGGCATTATGAATTATTCCACCCATCAGTATCTATAAATCTGGGTATGAAAAGCAAGTCAAAATAGTTTTTGCATAATAAAACCTGACACATTATCATGATGCTATTAATTATTTTTCTGTAGAATATTTTACTGGGTGTCTATGAATATTAATTGTCTGTCTATTACACAAGAATTTTGACTTTTCATGATGTCTATTAAAGTGATAGTCCATACATTTTTTTAACCATAATTTAAATCATTATTGATTCCTTTCAAGAAAATGCACAGCAACCTCTAAAGGGAATGAGGATTTGGATACTTTTCCAAATGATTTTATAAGAATTGAGAATAATATTGTAGTAAACAAAATTTCTTGTCTGAAGCCCTTAACATTTTTCTGTTTGTTTGAAAGACAGGAATATAGTGAAAAAAGAGACCTTGGCTAGAGATTGTTTTCTGCAGTTTATCAACTGCATGACCTTGGTCAAGCCAATTAGCTCTTTCGTGCTTGTTTTCTAATCTTTAAAAACAAAACAATGTTTGCTTTCCCAGCTTCAAGTATAAGGATTAAATGAGATAATGTATGTAATACTTTGTGGAAAGGCACTGGGAACCATAAGATACTGTTCTTTGTACAGTAACACATTCTAGAACAAAACACAGGGGCTTGCTGATGCGTACTAATGCCTCAGGTCTTCTATTTATCCAAATTGATCCTATCCATAGGAGATCCCTGAGTTCTCCTGGGAGAAGATACAGAAAGATAAAGAGATATGTGGCCTGCAAGGCTTAGCCACATGTGTGCTGATATGTGGGACTCTTGCTGTAGAATTAAGGAAAACTTATTTCCTAGAGGAATAAATAGCTGAATTACACTCTTAATTTAAAGAGCCCATTAAAACATCATGATTTTATCTTTTAAAAGTAGCTAAAGTTCACTAGTAATTGTGATCTAACAATTCTACTGCAGATAAAATTACAACATGATTGAAAATCTCACTTTTCCAGGAGAATTGTGGTAAGTTGTATCTAAAATTCTTTTTAGCTCTGTAACTGATGGTCTGCTCAATGGGATCAATTTCTTTGAAATCAAAGAATTCAAGAAGCCACCATTTAACAAACAATTATTTAGTGCTTATTTGATGTTATTCAGTGATGAATCAGATGTGATATTAGTCCTCCACGATTTTATTGCACTCTTAGCTTGCTTAGCCCGCTTCTCTATGATGATTTCTAATTCAGTAAGATAAAGAAAATGATCCAAAAATGCTTTCTAAAGGTCTCCTTTTCCCCTATAACGAGAGCTATACGAAGGAGAAGATCCACTTGCTAGTCTGGTATTCCTGCTACTCTGACTTAAATGTCAGAGTCACTTTGACCTTTAAGATTTAAATTGCATTGACTCAAATGTTCAATCTTCATACAGGGTAGGACTTAGTAAGTTCTCAGAATTTCTGAGGATTCTTGGAAGAGTTTGTATGACACTTAGTTACTTCTGATTTTGGTTTTTTCTTCTGTTGAATTTATTCTGTGTTAATTTCTCAAGCATATGATATCTGTTTTCCATATATGTTACCTTGCATTAGGAGACTCCAATTCCTTTACAACCCCCACCTACAAATACAAGTATTTGTAGTAAACTTTTGCTAATGTTTCCATGCCATACCAGGTATTTACACTGAAGCACTGTAAGCAACTTACATTGAATTAGGAAAAGCATTACAACTTCTAGAAGAAAACAGAGAAGGAAACTTAATTAACCTTGGATTTGGTGAAGAGTTTTTAGGTATAACACCAAAAAATATGATCCACGAAATAAAAAAAAATGGAACCTGATTAAAATTAAAACCTGCTCTGCTCTTTCAAGGGTGCTGTTAAGAAAATGAAGAGACAAGACACAAACTGGGAGAAAGTATTTGCAAAGCATGTATCTGAAAAAGGACTTGTATCCAAAATATGCAAATGATACTAAAACTCAACAGTAAGGAAACAAACAACCCAATTAAAATTTAAGCAAGAGATCTGAAAAGGCACCTCACTAAAGAAGATAAACAGATGGCAAGTGTGCATATGAAAAATGCTCAACCTCATATTAGGGAAATGTAAATTAAAGCAACAATAACATACCACTACACACCTGTTAGAATGCCCCAAATTCAGAGCACTGTTTACTGACTGCCAGTGAGGATGTGGAGCCACTGGAAACTCATTTACTCCTGATGAGAATGCAAAATGATAGAGTCACTTTGGAAGGCAGTATGGTGGTATCTGACAAAGCGAATCATATTCTTGGTAGCTGCACTCTTGGTATTTATGCAATTGAGTTAAAACTTTCAATAGTCCCACAGAAAAATTGCATGCAAATATTTGTAACAGCTTTATTCATAAGCACCAAAAACTAGAAGCAACCAAGATATTCTTTAATAGGTGAAGGGATAAAGAAACTGTGATATAGACGATTGGAAAATTAGTCACTAGTAAAA
The DNA here is from genome assembly GCA_028533165.1 of Leontopithecus rosalia. Taxonomy (NCBI): domain Eukaryota; kingdom Metazoa; phylum Chordata; class Mammalia; order Primates; family Cebidae; genus Leontopithecus; species Leontopithecus rosalia. The sequence continues at coordinate 150,183,269 of CM052651.1, forward strand.
GGATATGAGGTATGAAGCAATGGAAAATATACAGGAACCAAGTGCATATTGAGAAGTGAAAGAAGCCAGTGTGAAAAGGGTACGTGATATGTAACAGTAACAATGTGACATGTTGAAATGAATCTTAGTGGACAGTATTTAATAACAATGTATCGGTATTGGTTGATTGATTGTAACAATAGTGTATTAATTCATTTGCATGCTACTGATAAAGGCATACCTGAGACTGGGCAATTTCCAAAAGAAAGGAGTCTAATGGACTCACTGATCCATGTGGGTGGCGAGGCCTCACAATCATGGCGGAAGGTGAAAATCACGTCTCACATGGCGGCAGACAGGAGAAGAGAGCCCGTGCAGGAAAAGTCCCCTTTTTAAAACCATCAGATCTCATGAGACTTATTTACTATCACCTGAACGGCACAGGAAAGAACTGCCGCCATGATTCAGTTACCTCCTACTGGGTCCCTCCCACAACACGTGGGAGTTTAAGATAAGGTTCAGGAGGTGACACAGTCAAACCATATCAACCATGTTACACTAATGCAAGATGTTAGTAATGTGGAAACTGTGTATGGGGTGGGAGCAGGGGTGAGACAGATATGTGGAACTCTATGTATTATCTATTTAACTATCCCATATATTAAAAACTGTACTAAAATTTACATGTATTATTTTTCAGAAAGCCTACACACTTTATGATTCCAGATATGAGACATTCCAGAAAAGGCAAAACTACAGCACTGGTAACAAGGTCACTGGTTGCCAGGGTTTGAGGAGGGGAGGAGGTTAAACATGTGAAGAAGAGGGGATTTGGGGGGTGAAGAGTGGGACTATTCTGTATGATACTAAAATGGTGGATACATTACACTATGAATTTTATTCATAGAACTTTACAGCACGAGCAATAAAATTGAATGTATGTCATTAAAAAAATGACTTAGATGGTGAGATCTCAGGATGGAAGGAAGAATGTGACGAAACAATCTCTGTATTACAAATGTATGAAACAACCTCACTGACAGGGACAAGGGGAAAATGCTGATATGAAAAACTTTGGAAACTAGTCTGCAAGACTAAAGGCAAATTAAAAGTTATACTGTCGCTGATTATGTTGTTTCCCATGGAGCGCTGATTAACAATTCTCATGCTACTGTACATGTATAGTATGATTGAACAATGAAGCAAATGCTTGGTGGATGAGGGTGGTCAGATTGCTCAGTGGGAATTTAAAGATAAGTAAAGGAGGGAGGCTGGAATAATCCATGTGCTAATGCGTTAGAGAGAGACGTTTTTAGACCCCCTGTTATTGACATCTGTATTTCAGCTTTTTATCTACCTCCTCCATGCACATTCATGGCTCACCCAGCAAAATCTTTCTCTCTAATTAAAGCTTTTCCCAGCCATAGAGACTGTGTGGTTACTAGCTGGGAGCCTGAGTCGTGGTTGTATCAAACTCCCTGGTGTAAACATCCCAGTAATCTTAGTAATTAATATGGTCTCTGTGCTTCACTTTTCTCCTCTATAAATGTCAATAATAATTGTTTCAAGACCGTAGAGTTATTTCAAATCTCAAAAGAAGTCAAGGGCTTACCACGTTACATGTGGCAAATGTTTCATGCATGCTAGCTATTGATTTTTTTGCTACTGAATTTAGCCTTCTCATTTTCATCAATGACAGCCCTGACACTATCCACTGTGGAGCCAAGTCTTGAACTTTGGATTGAGTTTGCTCTGCTCTCTTTTTGAAATTGTAGCCTCTGATATACGTCCTCCTCACATTCTCAGCTCTTATTCACTTATTCCCAGCTATTTCCTCTACCACAGCAGAATCCCAGGTCCCTTGATCTTTCTCTCTGAGCTCTCCACCTTTTCTAAGCTTTTCTTCTGTTGCAAACACAAGCACTCCCTGAAGTCCATGTTCTCCCCTTCTTTCTGAGCACAGGGAGGGAAATGGCATTTCCTGATCTCCTTTGTCATTAGAGGGAAGCAATGCAATAGAAGTGGAATTGATGTGAGCCACTTCAGCCTGGCCTACACACATTCCCACACATGCTTCTTCATGATCTTTTCCTATCCTCTAACCAGATGGGAAATACTTAGATGGCTTCAGGCGTCATGTGGTAAAGGCAGCAGAGCCCACGCCAAACCAGTCACTGAATGATTCTGTGGAGCAGAACCCTTCTCAGTTCTCCAACTCCTCCACCCCTGCCTGCTTGGAACCATTTACAAGTGTTAAATGAGCAAGAAATGAACTTTTTTGGTGTTCAAGCCATTGTACACTTCCAGGCAAATCTGCTAAAGGAGAAAGTGTTACCTTAATTAAGAAAACTGCCTTACAACAGACTGCAGAATGTGAACTGCGTGGATCCCACAGGTATTTTCAGTCGAGACCCTTCCATTCAAGGAGGGAGCAGATGAGCTCACGGAATGGGGGCTGAGCTAGTCTGCTTCCTTACAGGTTTGCAGTCTGTAGTCCATTGTTTCAACCTGGCCCACATCAGCATCCTGCAGTCCTTGCCCCCTTGCTCTTTCCTTGTGTTTGTCTAGTCCTTACTCTTCCTCGGTGCGTGCCCCACCATTTGTAAGTCACACCTCCGCTTCTCCCCGGCCACCTCCTCTCCCATGCATACAGATGGTGTCGCCTCTTGCCTTGGGAGAAAAACAGATTCCTGGTGCTACCAGAGGAGTGGTTAACACATATTAAGTGCGTCTGTGAGTTTGTGCATTTCCCTTCCTTCACAAAAGGAGGATCACACGCTACAATGCCGAAAAGCACTGGCAATCGCCCTGGTAAAAAATGAAGGTTGCCCTATTAAGAATGGCAAGCTAAGGGTGGGTGACGCGGACACACTTACAAGGATATTGTGTTTTGTTAAAAATATGAAAACAGGCCAGGCGCCGTGGCTCATGCTTGTAATCCCAGCACTTTGGGAGGTTGAGGCAGGTGGATCACCTGAGGTGAGGAGTTGAAAAGCAGCCTGGCCAACATGTCAAAACCCCATCTCTATTAAAAATACAAAAAATTGCTGGGTGTGGTGGTGAGCACCTGTAATCCCAGCTACCAGGGAGGCTGGAGATCATTTGAACCCAGGAAGCAGAGGTCATAGTGAGCCAAGATCATGCCACTGCACTCTGGCCAGGGAGAAAGACTCTGTCTCAAAAAAAAAAAAAAAAAAAGAAAGAAAGAAAGAAAGAAAGAAAGAAAAGAAAAAAGAAAAAACTCATAGTGAAGTTGTCATACCCCAGAAGGAGCTGTTTATAGAGGAACCTGAAGAATAGAGGTCCTGGGTCCCTTAGGTAGGAAATACGGGACTCTGTCCCTGGGGTTGGTTTTGTAGTGAGACTTTGCCCATGACAGGTCCAGGAGGCTAAGAGCATTTTGGAAAATCATTCTGGTTCAGCAGCTGTGGCAGTAGTTGGAGAAAATATCTCAGCCTATGTCCTCAGGCCTGACCGTCAGGAACAGAACGGTCGTTAGACCGGGTGCCACCTCTGGCTGAGTCTCCTGGCGCCTCTGCTCAGAAAGCTGCAATTTCTGAGTTTCTGAACCTCACACTCTGTGGTTAGGAAAAAATGCCTTCTGGCTCTTCACACCTTTGAAACCTTGGGGAACTTAAGGTCCTAACAGCATGAGTAGGAGCCCTTTTCATTCACATCATGAGGAAATTAAGTAAAAGAACAAAAATTTGATCCAAGGTTCTCAGGATGGACTGGCTGGTAATTCACTCTGCAGGGGAAAAAAAAACTTTGTGGTAGTTTATCCTGTTAGGTAAACTGGAAGTCTGTTACCTGGAATACCCTCTCTGGGTTAGTAGAGGGTGAAAGGAACCTGTGCAGAAGATTGCAGGCACAAGTGAAGTGATGCAGCAGCTGCGATTCTCTGAAGTTGGCTTGGCAACAGAGTGACAGCCAGGCCGAGACCCACAGCTCCTGCTTGACCTCACTCTCTTCCTTTTCTTATTCTCAGCTGCTGACTTTGCTGGTCCACAGCAGGCCTGGGACAGCCACCAAATGCTCAGCTATAGAACTGCAGAAGTACCTGTAGAGAAGCACCGGCTTCCAGAGACTTCAGCTCCCTTTGTGGTCCCACTCTGGTACCTGGAAGAGATCAGCTTCTGAAAAGTACAGGAAGGGCTTTTCCCCAAACCTTGAGTCTGTGATGGGAACCCCATGCCTGGCACTGCAAGGGCACTGTGGCCAGGGCTGTATTCTTCTGCAGCCCCGGGTGCCCTCACTCTGATGGGCATACCGTGATGAGGCTTTAAACTCTCTCCCTCTCATTGCCAGCCCTGTCCCCACTTCCTCTGGGCCTTGAGATGTCCAGGTATTCCCTCGACCCCAGGTACACTCACGCAAGTGTGTGGCCCTGAGATCTTCGGAAGAGGACTGGGTGTCATGGCAGAAGATGCTTGCCTTGGTATTTCAGAGCACTTCATCCACTCAGAATCCCTGCTTTCACGATGGAACCCTGACTGGTGTGCACTTTGGATGGTAGACTTTGGACTTGTTATGGACTGAAAATTTGTGTCTCTCCAAAATTCATACATGAAAGCTTTAACCTCCAATGAGATGGTATTAGAAGGTGATGTATTTTCAGAGGTAATTAAGTTTAGATGAGGCCATGAGAGTGGGGCTCCCACGATGGGATTAGTGTCCTTATAAGAAGAAGAGAGAGGAGAACTGTGTTCCTTGCTGTGAGGATATAGGACCAGAAAAAGGACCCTCACTGAGCAACTGAATCGGCCATCACCTTGCTCTTGGACCTCCAGACTTCTGATCGGGGAGAAATAAATGTCTGCTCTTTAAGACACCCAGTCTATGGTGATTTGTTATAGCAGCCTGAATAGACTAAGACAGGATTGCTCATTGGGGAACCTAGGAACTTAGTGTAAGTACAAATTACTTACACTAATGTAAGCGAGAACGAATGGGGTGGGAACTTGGCTCAGTTTCCTAGATTTTCATGCCAATTCTTGAGGCCAGCTTCTACTCTGCCACCATTGCTGGTCCATTTCAGTCAGCGAAAGGAAATAGGATTATGCCAGTTTAGAATCCACCTGAGATGGTAAGAAGCATTTGATAAGGGATAAGCAAACTCTGGTTCATGGGGCTCCCACTTACTGTGGAAAATAAAGTTTAGAGGAACACAGCCACGCTCATTAGCCTGTGTATTATCTATGGCCCCTTTTGTGCTGCCACAGCAGAGCTGAGCAGTTGCAACACAGACCACATGGCTTGCAAATCCCCAAATATTTACTACCTGGCCCTTTAAGAAAAAGTTGACTGACTCCTAATCTGCTGACATTTAGTTATCTTAAGTCTCATATTTGTATTTTTGGGTCATAAGCATTCATTAAAATATTAGCTATTTTATTCTTATTTTTCTGGTAGCTGCCTCTTCCTTTCCTTCCGCTTTGTCAAAGAAGTAATTTTGTGTACCTCATTATTCCTTGGAGGGCTTTTTACTTTTAATAATTCAGTTTATTTGGTTGTGTTTTGGCCTCAGCTCTCTGATCTACTTTTAAAAATTAGGATTTTATAGATTATTGGCTTTTTGTCATTATTAGGGCGGGAGTGATTTTTCTTATGACTTTCTATATCCTAATTAGGAGTGAAACACCAGAAAACTAAGTTCTAGATTATTAATAGTAATCACTATTATCACAAAGATGTATCCATTAAGAACTTCATGTGGCTGGGCACGGTGGCTCACGCCTATAATCCCAGCACTTTGGGAGGCTGAGGCAGGTGGATCATGAGGTCGAGAGATCGAGACCATCCTGGTCAACAAGGTGAAACCCGGTCTCTACTAAAAATACAAAAATTAGCTGGGCATGGTGGCGCGTGCCTGTAATCCCAGCTACTCAGGAGGCTGAGGCAGGAGAATTGCTTGAACCCAGGAGGTGGAGGTTGCAGTGAGCGGAGATCGCGCCATTGCACTCCAGCCTGGGTAACAAGAGCAAAACTCTGTCTCAAAAAAAAAAAAAAGAACTTCAGCACATCTTATCTGTGGACATACCTTCTCTCTTTTGTCATATATTAAAAATGTAGAGAGGAGACTTTTCTGACCCCGATTGTAGATGGCTTAGATATGGGCACCATCTCAGTCTGTTTTTCCCATCGCCTTCTCTTATGAGCTGTACTCCCACTTACAGGACCAATACCAGAGTGAGAAACTCTCACCGAGCTTGGATGCAAGCCTTGGTTGATAAAGCCAATGATTTTTTTTTCTCTTTCAGTGAATAAACAGTGGAACGTTTGTGTTATTTTTGTGCCATAAGCTTATCCATTTAACTTTTAAAAAATTTTTCAAGTGCAGTTAAATTTCTTTTACATGGGATTTAAGCATTCCAGGGGAAGGTTTGCTTTCTAATGCTAGTGGAGAAAAACACCACAGTGAGTGATGATGGCTCTTCCAGATGCCATTAACTCTCCAAAGAGAGTGTAACAGGTCCCAAGAAGTGGTATATATTTATACCACTTCCATAAATGTATCTTTATCTATATAAATATTAATAGTTATTATCCATATAGATATATTTATTATGAATATTAATAATGAACATATCAATTATTATTAATATTACTATTTATTATTTAGTATTTTATTTATTAAAATGATTGTTACTGTTATTAATATTATTTATATTAATATTTACTATATTATATTTAATATTAATATATCAATATAAATGAATATTATTTATATGTATCTAAATAATATATAAATATATATTTATCTGTATCCTATACATTTAACATCAAGTGGCTCAGATAGACGGTTGCAACAGCAACATGGCAAAACCATATAGGAGGCACTTCCCAGGAACAAAAGGATACGATCAGATCAGCTGTCAGTCAGTATGGACACTGTGACCTGGTGTCACTACCCCATCACTTGACACTTTGAGGAGGACGATGCACCTTGGGCATGGGGATCTCTTGCCATAGCCAGTGATGGCAGCCTCATAAGTAGCTCCTTGAGCCAATCCTATTTTCGTCTAGAAACCAAACTTCCAACAGTAGTTTCCATTGAGACAGGTGAGGAGCTAGGGGCTGAAACTCTCTGAGTAGTGAAAATCAGGGTTCACAGGCATAGCAGCTTTGTGGGGGCAGCACAAATACCAGGCATCCGTGACTTCATCCTAAAAAATGTGCTTCTTCCTGTGGGTGTTTTTCTTTCCCCCTCAATGTTAGAAACCAGGCCACACAGCGGAGGTGAGCAGCGGGCCAGCAAGCAGGACTGCCAGAGTCCTGCCTGCTGTCAGATCAGTGGCAGCATTCCATTCTCATAGGAGTGCAAACCCTATCGTGAACTCTGCATGTGAAGGATCCAGGTTGCATGCTTCTTACTAGGATCTAATGCCTGATGATGTGAGGTGGAACAGTTTCGTCCCAAAACCACTTCTAATATGGTTTGGCTGTGTTCCCACCGAGATCTCATCTTGAACTGTAGCTCTCATAATCCCCGTGTGTCATGGGAGGGACCTGGTGGGAGGTAATTGAATCATAGGGCCAGTTTTTTTGTGTTGTTCTTGTGTTCTTGTGATAGTGAATAAGTCTCACGAGACCTGAGAGTTTTATAACGGGCGGTTCTCCTGAACACACTCTCTTGCCTGTTGTCATGCACAATGTGACTTTGCTCCTCCTTTGCCTACTGCCATGATTGTGAGGCCTCCCCAGCCATATGGAACTGTGAGTCCATTTTACCTCTTTTTCTTTATAAATTACCCAATCTCAGCTATTTCTTCATAGTAGTATGAAAATGGACAAATACAACCCGCTACCCTGGTCTGTGGAAAAATTGTCTTCCATGAAACTGGTCCCTGGTGCCAAGCAGGTTGGGGACCACTGTCTCAGAGGATAGAGAATAAAGTAAGCACTCGCCTTCATCATCCAGATTTAAAGAAAGTCTCCCTCACATTTGCTTCAGGTCATTTTCTGAAACAAAAGCTTTCTAACAGAACAGCGGCCCACTTTTCTCAGCAGGCTGGAATCTGTGGCACCCACGCTCCTGGATCAATGACCTCTTCCTGAGCTTGCATCGTGTGAGTCCTCTCTCTGTTTCCCCTGACTTCCTTGCCTTCCTCCCCAGGCTCCTCCTTAACTCTTGCTCTTGCTCAGCATCTGCAAACTTTTTTACTCTGTGTCTTTCAGAAACCCAACTGCTCCTTTTCCATTTCCCTTGGGATGGGATCCAGGGCCATCTATCTATGTGCTTGCAAAGTCTATTTCTGAAAAGCTCTTTACCTCCCTTGAACTTTTACGTTTTTCAGTTCATACGTTTTGTCTGCAACACAATCAACCCCATCCCCAAGAATTGTGTATTAAATTCTCAATAGCACAACCCACACACATGTAGGTGGGAATGTTTTAGTTGTATTCATTAATTATTACTGCTATGTAATATTCTACTGTATAAATACAGCACACTTCTGTTGGCAGGTGTTACATGTTTGGGTATTATAAACTATGCTGTTATAAATATTACATCCATCTCTTGTTGCTCATATGTAAATTTCTTGAAAATAGAATGACAACTTAGAAGTTATGTATATTCTAAATTTTATTAGATGCTGCCAGACTCTTTCTCAAAGTGGTTTATCCCCCAACCCTTAATATTGGCAGAGTTTTAAATATTCATATATCTGATATATAAAATATTATTGGCCTTTCCTGTTTCCTACTCTGTAAAGGTTCTGAGTCAGTCATTTGTTTATTTTTCATTGGATTGTTTTGTATTTTCTATTGATGTGTAGGATACACATCATATACATATGCATATACATGCATACGATATGTATATCTGTATACAAACGTATGTGTTTATGTGTATATGCAGTGTGTATATATGTATTCTAAATTCTGATCCTTTATGGATTATATGTATTGTAAACATCTCCTCTGAGTTTATGGCTTTCTTTTATACTATTTTTGACGGACCAGAGTTTTTTATTTTACCACAGTCAAATTTAGAAACCTTTTTTCTTTATGTTTCATACTGTTTTTGCAATATGTTTAAGAAATCACTCAGTACATGACAATATTTAAAAACTTACTTCCATTGTCTTCTAAGTTTTCAAGTTTTGCCTTTCACCTTAAATCGTCAATCTGCCTCAGAAGTGATTCTTGTATTTGGTGTTATATAGGAAAAAGGATAGTCCTTTCCATTAGCTGTGAATAATCAAGTGCTCTCCAGCGAATTTGGAATAAGCTATTCTCTCATCCCACCATAGCCAGTAATGACACTTCTAAGTCAAGAATCCATATGTGTGGCTATTTCTCTTTTTCCCGCTCATTTGTTTAGCCCTGCAACAACACCACATTAGTAACTACCCTAGTTTTATGGCTTTTGGTGACTGACAAACAATCATCATTTTTTCTTCTTCTCTTCAGACTGTCTTGGCTCTTCACTCCCTCATGCGCATTTTAGAATCAGCTCATCAAATTCAACAAAATTTCGGTTGGAATTTCCATTAGAATTTGGCAGAACTTAAATCAAACCTGCCCAAACTCTAATGGAATTAGTTTGTTAATTGTATGGCTTCTGTTTTCTGTATCCCCTAAGATTTTCTGTTTATTTGATCTACTTCGAGTACTGTATTCAAATCTTCTACCGTGATGACAGACATTTAAAAGTTTACTTTTCTTCACTCAATATATTTGAAACTAAGTTTTCAGATACATGGAAGTTCAGAAAAAAACATGAATCTAAATTTTGGTTATTATGTAAAAATATCTTTAAATATTTAGTGGCTTTGCTTTAAAAATTATTTTCCCAGATAGTAATATAATTTTATCAGTTTATTTTTAGTTATCTTCCATATATGTATTTTGTCTACATTTTAACATAATATTTATCTGTCCTTATATTTAAGTTGTTTATTTCACAAACAGCATTGATATAGTTTGGCTTGTGTCCCCACCCAAATCTCATCTTGAATTGCAATTACCATAATCCTACATGTCATGGGAGGGTTCCAGAGGCAGGTAATTGAATCATGGAAGCAGTTACCCTCATGCTGTTCTCATGATAGTGAGTTCTACGAGATCTGATGGTTTTATAAGGAGTTTTCCTTCTTTTTCTTGGTATTTCTCCTTCCTGCTGCCATATAAAGAAGAATGTGCTTGCTTCCTCTTCTGCCATGATTGTTAAGTTTCCTGAGGCCTTCCCAGCCATGCTGAACTGTGAGTCAATTAAACCCCTTCCTTTATAAATTAGCCAGTCCTGAGTTGTCTTTATTAGCAGTGTGAGAATGGACTAATATAGTAAATTGGCACTGGATGGTGGGGCAGTGCTACAGAAAAATGTAGGGAAGTTCAGAATTTCCTAGAGACTTGAAGGGCTCTGAAGACAGGAAGATGTAGAAAAGTTTGAAACTTCTTGAAGACTTGTTGAATGACTTTGCCCAAGTTGCAGATAGTGATATGGACAATAAAGTTCAGGCTGAGGTAATCTCAGCTAAAAATGAGGAACTTCTTGGGAACTGGAATAAAGGTTATTACACTTGCTATGCAAAGAGACTGGCAGCATTTTGCCCCTGCCCTAGAGATCTGTGGATTCTTGAACTTGAGAGAGGTGATTTAGAGTATCTGACAGATTAAATTTCTAAGCAGCAAAACGTTCAAGAGGAAGCAGAGCATAAAAGTTTGGAAAATTTTCAGCCTGATGATGCAATAGAAAAGAAAATTCCATTTTCTGGGGAGAAATTCAAGCCAACTGCAGAAATTTGCATAACTAACAAGGAACCAGTGTTCATCACCAAGACAATGAGGAAAATGTCTCCAGTGCATGCCAGAGACCTTAAAAGATCCCCTCCCATTATAGGGCTGGAGGCTTAGGAGGGAATAATGGTTTCATGGGCCAGGTGCTGCTCTGTGAAACCTTGGGACATGGTGCCCTGAATTGCAGCTGCTTCAGCTCCAGCTGTGTCTAAAAGGGCCAATGTGCAGCTCAGGCTGTTGCTTCAGAGACTGCAAGCTCCAAGACTTGGCAGCTTATAGATGGTGTTGGGCCTATGGATGCACAGAAGTCAGGAACTGAGGTTTGGGAATCTCCAGCTAGATTTCAGATTTCAGAAGATGTATGGAAACAGCTAAATGTTCAGGCAGAAGTTTGCTTCAGGGGTGGAGCCCTCATGGAGAACCTCTGCTAGGGCAGTGTGGAAGGGAAATCTGGTGTCAGAGCCCCTACACAGAGTCCCCACTGGGGCACTGCTTACTGGAGCTGTAAGAAAAGGGCCACCATCCTCCATGCTCTGGCATGGTAGATCCACTGACAACTTGCATCATGCATCTAGAAAAGCTGCAGACACTCAATACCAGCCCATGAGAGCAGCTGGGAGCAGGGGCTGTACCCAGCACAGCCACAGGGGTGGAGTTGCCCAAGGCCATAAAAGCCCACCTCTTGTATCAGCATGCCCTGGATGTGAGACATGGAGTCAAAAGAGATAATTTCAGAAGTTTAAGATTTGGCTGTCCCTCTGGATTTCAGACTTGCATCAAGTCTGTAGTTTCGTTTTGACCAATTTCTCCCATTTGGAACAGGTGTATTTACCCAATGCCTGTATCTAGAAAGTAACTAACTTGCTTTTGATTTTAGGCTTATAGGCAGGTGGGACTTGTCTCAGATGAGACTTTGGACTTGGCCTTTTGGGTTAATGAATGCTGGAATGAGTTAATACTTTGGGGATGGTTGGAAGGATGTGATTGTGTTTTGAAATATGAAGACATGAGATTTGGTAGTGGCCAGCAGTAGGATGGTATATTTTGACTCTATGTCCCCACCCAAATCTCACCTTAAATTGTATTTCCCATAATCCCCATGTGTCATAGGAGGAACCCAGTGGGAGGTAATTGAATCATGGAGGCAGCTACTCTCATGTTGTTCTCATGATGGTGAGTGAGTTCTCATGAGATCTCAAAAGGTGAAAAGGGGCTTTTCCACCTTTTGCTTGACTTTTCTTCCTGCTACCATGTGAAGAAGGACATGTTTGCTTCTGCTTCCATCATGATTATAAGTTTCCTGAGGCTTCCCAAGTCATGCTGAACTGTGAGTCAATTAAACCTCTTTCCTTTATAAATTAACCAATCTCAGGTATGTCTTTATTGCAGCATGAGGATGGATGAATATAAGCATGCAGCTTAGTTTTCTAAATCAAATATAATATATCTATCTCCAAAGTTTATTTTTTAATAATATAAAGGGCCAGGTGCCGTGGCTTACCCCTGCCTATAATCCCAGCATGTTGGGAGACCAAGGTGGATGGATCACTTGAGGTCAGGAGTTTGAGACCACCCTGGCCAACATGGTGAAACCCTGTCTCCACTAACAATACAACAATTAGCCAGATGTGGTGGCATGCATCTTTAGTCCCAACTACTCAGGAGGCTGAGGCTGGAGAATCACTTGAACCATGGAGGCAAAGTTTGCAGTAAGCTAAGATCACACCATTGAACTCCAGCCTGGGAGAGAGAGACACTGTGTAAAAAATATGTATATAATATAAATTTGAGCTCATAGCTACCATATTTATGCTTTCCATTTGTTTCATCTTTTGGATATTTTCTTTAATCTTTCATCATCCTTTTTGACTTTTATTAATTTTTTTCTCATTCAATTTTTCTCTGCTACAAATTTCACAAGCTTCATTTCTACAATTATATTTTCACAGTATAAAAGTAGACTATATCTCTGCTTTACTTCCTAATACTCTTGTTCAGCACTTAATTTGGGTTTATATACTACTTTTACCAAACATTTTACCAAACACATATCATGTGTGTTTTTATGGCCCTTGAAAATTAGATTTACTTTTTATTTGGTCAATCCTTGTATGGATTTACATCACAAAACATTTTTGTCACCTTTCCTTCTGTCTGAGGCCTCTTTATTTCTGCCCAAAGAACATATTTGTGAATTTTGTTCAGTGAGGAATCTCTCAGTGGTAGATTCTCAGTAATTTATTTGTATCAAATAATTTATTTGTCTTTAATTTGTACTCATTTTGAAACATATTTTCTTGAAGGGTGAATATTTTCTTTCATTGTTAAACATGGAGTTACATTGTTTTCTGGATTGTCTAGCTTCTACTGAGGTTTCAACCATTTTTGCAATTTGTTTTCCTTTGTTTTTACTTCTGACTGTTTTTGTTGCATTCTCTTGGTCTTGGTCTTTTGCTTTCTGTAGTTTTCTGTCATTGATTTGTGGGGTTCCTAGATTTAGCCAATAAAAATATTGCATACTGATGGCTGATTACAAGCAGTTCAGGATTGCAGCTACCAGTGAAAGCTCGGAGGGTGAGTGAATGCCACATTTCCAGATGGATTTTTATTGCTCACAGACCAGGAGATTCCCAGGCGGAGGAGCCCCATGAGTCACCAGAGTAGCTGTTTTGGCTGGTGCAGCTGTTTTGCCAGAACCCCAGCATGGTGGTTCTCCATACAAAATACATGGGTCCGGGCACCATTTTAGCTGGTGACTGGAGCTTGGGGAAGACAGAGTCACCCACTCAACTGACAGAAAAGGGGACTGAAACAGGGAGCCAGGCCAGGAGATTCCTGGGCAAAGATGCCACGAATCTCAGTGCGGCTGTTTCAGCCAGCGCAGTGGGTCACTGCATGGGAAATCACACAGATGCCAGCACCTTTTCAACAGGTAACTGGAACACCTTGGAGACAAAAAAAAAGGCTCTGAGACAAGGAGCCAGGTAATCAGGCTCAGCAGGTCCCACTCCCACAAAAAAACAGCAATCTGAAACACTCTGGATTGAGAGTGTCACAGCAAGCACAGCTGAACCTGGGATGGTCCAGCTCTATGGGGCTGCATCCACCCCATAGAGGGGCATCCACCCCATAGAGGGGCATCCACCATTACAAAGCCAGTCCACCACTACGGAGATAGTCCACCATTGCTGAGGGAGACTGCCATTGCTGAGGCAGCCCACCATTACAAAGAGAGTCCGCCATTACAGAGGTAGGCTGCCATTGCCAAGGCAGTTCTAACTACACCCATATAAACAGGACTGCAGGGAAGTTCACATAGCAGCTGGGCAGAGCCCACAGCAACTCAGCAAATCCTCTACAGGCAGACAGTGACCAGGCTGCCTCCTCCCTGGGCAGAGCAGCCCTGAAAAAAGCCAGTAGCACAACAGAAACTCATAAACAGAGCCCTGACTCCCCGGAACAGAGCACCTGGGAAAATTAAAAGGGGGGTTATGAGTTCAGCTGCAGCAGACTTAAACATACCTGCCCAGCAACTCTGAATGAACCACAGAGCTCATAGCTCAGCACTAGAGCTCCTATAAAGGACAAACTGTCTCCTCAAGCAGCTCTGTGACCCCTGTATATCCAAAGAGTCATGTCATAAAGGAGAGCTCAGACTGACATCAGGCAGGTATCCTTCAGGGACAAAGATAGCAGAAGAAACTGGCAGCAACCCTTACTGTTCTGCAACTGCTGCAGGTGATCCCCAGGCAAGCAGGGCCTAGAGAAGAGCTCAGCAATCCTATGGCAGAGGGGCCGGACTGGTAGAAGGAAAACTAAGAAACAGAAAGAAATAACTTCATCATCAACAAACTGGATGTCCATTCAGAAACCCAAGCCAAAAGTCAACAACTACAAAGACAACAGGTGGATAAATACACAAAGATGGGAAGAAACCAGCACAAAAAGGATGAAAACACCCGAAATTAGAACACCTCTCCTCTTACAAGGGATCACAACTCCTCACCAGCAAGGGAACAAGGCTGGATGGAGAAAAAGTGTGATGAGTTGACAGAGTCAGGCTTCAGAAGGTGGGTAATAAGAAACTTCTGTGAGCTAAAAGAACATGTTCTAACCCAATGCAAAGAAACTAAGAACCTTGAAAAAAGATTTGACAAAATGCTAATGAGAATAAACAACTTAGAGAGGAATATAAGTGAATTGATGGAGCTGAAAAACACAACATGAGAACTTCATGAAGCATACACAAGTTTCAACTGCCGAATTGACCAAGCAGAAGAAAGGATATCAGAGGTCAAAGATCAACTCAATGAAATAAAATGAGAAGGCAAGATTAGAGAAAAAAGGGTAAAAGGGAATGAGCAAAGTCTCCAAGAAATATGGGACCATGTGAAAAGACCTAATCTACGTTTGATAGGTGTACCTGAATGTGACAGAGAGAATGAATCCAAGCTGGAAAACACTCTTCAGGATATAATCCAGGAACACTTCCCAAACCTAGCAAGGCAGGCCAATATTCAAGTCCAGGAAATGCGGAGAGCCCCACAAAGATATTCCTCAAGGAAAGCAACCCAAGGCACATAATCATCAGATTCACCAGGGTTGAAATGTAGGAGAAAATGCTAAGGGCAGCCAGAGAGAAAGGTCGAGTTACCCACAAAGGGAAGCCCATCAGACTCACAGCAGATCTCTCAGGAGAAATATACAGCAATAAATACCCACATGAGAAGCAAGGAGAGATCCAAAATCAACACCCTATCATCAAAATTGAAAGAGCTAAAGGAAGAAGACAAGAAAACCCTCAAAACCTGGCAGAAGACAAAAATAATTAAGATCAGAGCAGAACTGGAGGAGATAGAGACACAAAAAAAAACCCTTCAAAAATCAATACATCCAGGAGCTGGTTTTTTGAAAAGATCAACAAAATAGATAGATCACTAGCCAGATTAATAAAAAAGAAAAGCGAGAATAATCAAATAATGCAATAAAAATGATAAAGGGGATATCACCACAGATTCCACAGAAATACAAACCATCATCAGAGATTATTACAAACATCTGAATGCACATAAACTAGTAAACCTGGAAGAAATGGATAAATTCCTGAACACTTGCATCCTCCCAAGCCTAAACCAGGAAGAAGTTGAAACCCTGAATAGGCCAATAACAAGGTCTGAAGTTGAGGCACTAATTAAGAGTCTACCTCCCAAAAAATGCCCAGGTCCAGATGGGTTCACAGCCAAATACTACCAGATATACGAAGAGGAGCTGGTACCATTCCTTCTGAAATTATTTCAAACAATCCAAAAAGAGGGAATCCTTCCCAAATCGTTTTGTGAGATCAATATCATACTGATTCCAAAACCCGGCAGAGACTCAACAAGAAAAGAAAACTTCAGGCCAATATCCATGATGAACATAGATGCAAAAATCTTCAATAAAATACTGGCAAACCGATTGCAAAAGCACATCAAAAAGCTTATCCACCATGATCAAGTAGGCTTCATCCAAGGGACGCAAGGCTGGTTCAACATACGCAAGTCTATACACGTAGTTTACCACATAAACAGAACCAAAGACAAAAACCACGTGATTATCTCAATTGATGCAGAGAAGGCCTTTGACAAAATTCAACAGCCCTTCATGTTAAAAACCCTCAATAAACTAGGTATTGATGGAATGTATCTCAAAATAATAAAAGCTATTTACAACAAACCAACAGCTAATATCACACTGAATGGGCAAAAACTGGAAGCTTTCCCTTTGAAATCTGGTACTAGACAAGGATGCCCTCTCTTACCACTCCTATTTAATATAGTATTGGAAGTTCTAGCCAGAGCAATCAGGCAACAAAAAGAAATTAAGTTTATTCAAATAGGAAAGGAGGAAGCCAAATTGTCTCTATTTGCAGATCACATGGTTGTATATCTAGAAGACCCCACTGTCTCAGCCCAAAATCTCCTGAAACTGATAAGCAACTTCAGCAAAGTTTCAGGATACAAAATCAATGTGCAAAAATCACAAGCATTCCTGTACACCAATAACAGACTGAAAGAGAGCCAAATCAAGAAGGAACTGCCATTCACAATTGCTACAAAGAGAATAAAATACCTGGGAATACAACTAACAAATGATGTAAAGGACCTCTCCAAGGAGAACTACAAACCACTGCTCAACAAAATAAGAGAGGACACAAACAGAAGGAGAAACATTCCATGTTCATGGTTAGGAAGAATCAATATTGTGAAAATGGCCATACTGCCCAAAGTAATTTACAGATTCAACACTATCCCCATCAAGCTACCAATGACCTTCTTAACAGAACTGGACAAAGCCACCTTAAACTTCATATGAAACCAAAAGAGAGCCCGCATAGCCAAGTCAATTCTAAGCAAAAAAAAAAAAAACCAAAAAAAAAAACAAAACAAAGCAGGAGGCATCACATTACCAGACTTCAAACTGTACTACAAGGCTACAGTAATCAAAACAGCATGGCACTGGTACCAAAACAGAGATACAGACGAATGGAACAGAACAGAGGCCTCAGAGGCAACACCACACATCTACAACCATCTGATCTTTCACAAACCTGACAAAAATAAGCAATGGGGAAAGAAGTCCCTGTTTAATAAATGGTGTTGGAAAAACTGGCTAGCCATATGCAGAAAGCAGAAACTGGACCCCTTCCTGACACCTTACACTAAAATTAATTCCAGATGGATTAAAGACTTAAACATAAGACCTGGCACCATAAAAACCCTAGAATAAAATCTAGGCAAAACCATACACAATATAGGCGTAGGCAAGGACTTCATGACCAAAACATGAAAAGCATTGGCAACAAAAGCCAAATAGACAAATGGGACCTAATCAAACTCCACAGCTTCTGCACAGCAAAAGAAACAGTGATTAGAGTGAATTGGCAACCAACAGAATGGGAAAAAATTTTTGCAGTCTACCCATCTGACAAAGGGCTGATATCCAGAATCTATAAAGAACTAAAACAGATTTACAAGAAAAAAACAAGGCCATTCAAAAGTGGGTGAAGGATATGAACAGACACTTTACAAAAGAAGACATACATTAGGCCAACAAACACATGAAAACATGCTCATTATCACTGGTCATTAGAGAAATTCAAATCAAAACTACATTGAGATACCACCTCACGCCAGTTAGAAGGGCGATCATTAAAAAATCTGGAGACAGGCGATGCTGGAGAGGATGTGGAGAAATAGGAACACTTTTACACTGTTGGTGGGAGTGTAAATTAGTTCAACCATTGTGGAAGACAGTGCAGTGATTCCTCGAGGACCTAGACATAGAAATTCCATTTGACCCAGCAATCCCATTACCAGGTATATATCCAAAGGATTACAAATCGTTCTACTATAAGGACATATGCACATGAATGTTCATTGCAGCACTGTTTACAATAGCAAAAACCTGGATGATAGACTGGACAGGGAAAATGTGGCAGATATACACCATGGAATACTATGCAGCCATCAAAAACGATGAGTTCATGTCCTTTGTAGGGACATGGCTGAACCTTGAAACCATCATTCTCAGCAAACTGACAGAAGAACAAAAAATCAAACACCACATGTTCTCACTCACAGGTGTGTGTTGAACAATGAGAACACATGGACACAGGGAGGGAAGCATCACACACTGGGGTCTGTTGGGGGGAAATAGGGGAGGGACAGTTGGGGGTGGGGAGTTGGGGAGAAATGCCAGATATAGGTGATGGGGAGGAAGGCAGCACATCACACTGCCATGTGTGTACCTATGCAACAATCTTGTATGTTCTTCACATGTACCCTAAAACCCAAAATGCAATAAAAAAATGAACAAAAAAAGAAAAGAAAAAAAAATATAGCACACCCAGTGAAAGTTCACAATTTGAAATTCACATTAAAACGTGTATTTGTTTTCCCTTTTCTTTGAATTTTTAATGTAAGAATTCCCCATGCAATATTGATATACGCTTATACTAAAGATCACATTCATTGTTTATGTAAACTTCAAGTTTAATTGGATATTCTGTATTTTATTAGACATCTCCATTCATTTTTTTCTGATGATTATACAACATTTTTTATATTTTATTATTGACAATTTCATGATTCTGTAAACGTTATCTTGAAGAAATCTTAGAGGCTTGAGCTGACAGTGAATTGTTGCAGAGAGAATCTGCATTGACTTCTGCCATTTGTCTGTAGGCACCAAAAAATCCAGGACTATTTTTTAAAAAAATGTCAATGCCAAAATTTTATATTTGGATTTCTTATACTTTCAGTCTTCTTTTCCCATTTACTTCTTTTAAATGCTTCACTAAAAAGACTTATCCATTTGAATGGCCCTAGCCAATGCTCAGTTAGATGTTTTAGAGTATTTTGTCTCAAAAACAACACATTTAAATGTAAACTGTTTTCCTCCTTTCATTCTTGTAGCCTGCTTCCTCCCTTCTGAGCACAGTTTCCAGTTCACATTCAACTCTCATCTCAAGTCTCCCAAACTTGGGGATTTCTGAGTTCCCGGAAGAGATAAGCTGATTGGTTCACTCAGTGCTGACGACCTATCCCTGGTCCAGTCACCTTGGCTAGACATTTGGGATTATACAAATTAATGTACACTCAGAAGAGTTATGAAAACAGACTTTTTGAGAAAGGAAGACAGCTAACAAACAGGTAGAGTTATATATCTGCCACATTAAAGAAAAAATTTCAACAATTTTTCTAAAATCCTGTTGTCAAATCCAACAGTCATTTTTCAATGACCCATTATTTGATGTATTAGCAGTTTTGGACACTTTACCACTCCTTCCTCCTGAAATCTTTTACTTATTTGTTGTTTAATCAGTGCCCAGAAAACCAAGCTCTACTGCTTTTCCTCTGAATCTATTGACTATTTCTTCACAGCCTCCTTTGCAATGTCCCTTTTCTCTTGATCTCTAATGACTGAGATATTCACAGGCCTGGCCAGTTCTTGGACATCATCTCTTGTTGAACTATAATCACCTCTGGATAATGTTATCCAAACCAGAGGCTTTAAGCAACATCCACATGAGAGGATACTCAGTGTTTTGTCTCCAGTTCACCCCCTTCTTCAAACTTCATGTTAACATATCCAGCTGCCCATTTGACATCTCACTTGAATACAAAATAAACTGTAAATTTCAAACATCCAAAACTGAGTTCATGATATTTTACTCCCAAACCCATTTTTCCTGCAGTCTTCCCCATTTCAGTTATGAGTAAATACATTTTTCCAGTTGCTCAGTTCAAAAGTCATAATATTATTTGCTCTTAGCTCTTAAACACTCCATACCTATCTGTCGTCAAATCCTGTTTGCTGTCCTTCAAATACATCCAGAACCTTATCACTTCTCATCTTCTCTTCTGCTACTGCTCTAGCCTGTCATCTCTCTCCTGGATTATTGCAATCATCTGCTTCTATTATTGTTCCTCTTTGGAATCCTAAATACATAGTAGCCATGAGGATCTCTCCTCTGCTTTAAAACCTCCAGTGCCTTCTCCCTAAGAAAAATTAAGAAGTTCAAGCCCACCCTATCCTAGGCTGAGATTGTCATGGCCAAGCACATGTAACCTGCAGGCTCAGCTCCCTTCCTGCCTTTTGCTCATTCTTTCGAGCTACACCAGCTTTCTCACATTTCCTGGAACACATCAGACCAGTCTGCACTTCAGGGGATCTGTGCATCTTGTTTTTTGCAATGTTTTTGCAAAAAAGTAACTTAGCCAGCGTTTCCGGAATAGAGGTAATAGATGCTCCCATTCTCTGGTATGCAAAATAAGACCATTTGTAGGCACTCATGGTCCAGGTTTTGCTATCTTTTATAAACACCTGCACTCTGATTTGAAATGTCAACTCCAATGTCATCCTGTCTTTCCAATGTTTCTTTTGCCACTCTCCCCAGATATCTGCACGACTTACTCTCTCATCTGCTTTAGACCTTTTCCCAAATTTCACGTTCTTGGTAAGGCTTTCTATGGTGAACCTACATAAAATTTCCTTTTTTTTCTTTGAGACAGAATCTTGCTCTGGCGCCCAGGCTGGAGTGCAGTGGCATGATCTCTGCTCACTGCAGCCTCTGCCTCCCGGGTTCAGGTAATTCTCCTGCCTCAGCCTCCTAAGTAGCTGGGATTACAGATGAGCACCACCACACCTGGTTAATTTTTGTATTTTTAGTAGAGATGGGGTTTCACCATGTTGTCCAGGATGGTCTCACACTCCTGGCCTCAGGTGATCCACCCACCTTGGCTTCCCAAAGTGCTGGGATTATAAGCATGAGCCACCATGCCTGGCCATAAAATTTCACACCACTGAACATTTCCTATTTTCTGGTTCCTAGTTTGTTTTAGCATCTACTGCCTGCCACGCGTTTTCTGTTCTGTGGTATGCAACATTCCCACTAGAATGCACACTCTTTGAAGGAAGGATGTTTTGTCTCTTTTACTATCTTCTATTTTAAATTATTAGAACAGCGCATAAATATAGACAGTGATTGATACATATTTGTTACTTCACTAAAATAAATTAATAGATCATTTTGATTCCCACAATATAATAGATAAGTATTGTTCTCAATTATCAGGTGAGACTCAAAGTTCAGAGATTGTCATGACTTGCTTACTCTGATAACAGCATACCTGGCATTGAAACTCAGACTTTACAACTTTGAAATCTCTAACCTTTTACATTTTTTCCTTTTACATTTTATCCTTGGCCAGAAAAGGCCAAGGATAATACCTTAAACCTATTAGATGTTCACTAGGTTCTGGTTGATGATAAGAGTTTAGGTATCTGTATTTCCATTTTTAATGATTTTTAAGCTTTCTTCATATCTCATTTATTTCACTTAAATGTTGGTGCCTTCCCTGAGAAAGAGACAATAATTTAATTGCTATTTGGTTTCCATTCCAAATTATGTGTTCTTTTCCAAGTAAGAAAGATAAATACCTTTCCCCTGCTCCATTCTCTGAAATTTGCGCCAAGAATTCAATACAAAATTTATTTGAGCCGCCTTGACCTTGGTGTAGCCATCATAAACAGGTTTGGCATTTCTGATTTCCCCCAGATCTTTAGTAACTGATTTCTGCAAGAAGTGCCAAATCTCTGTGCCTTCTTCTGTGTAAGAAGAGTAAGATCACTTTATCCAACATGGGAGTCACTGAGTAAAGTCTTTCCTCCATTTATTTAATGTCATCTTCCTCCACCTTTCCAGGTTTCTGTGAATGGATTTTCCACAACTGTCAAGCACTGGGAAGCCAAGGAGCCTGGCCTATGACTGATTAGGACCACTGCCATAGACAAACCTGAAAATTTGTTCCCGTGACAAGATAAGCACAGACAAGAGGCTCGATCAGTGTCAGCAGCTGCCTCGTGTTAAGACATGCATTTTGGGCAGCAGTTCTAAAAATGGCTAATGGCTTTAGCGGAAAGAATGCCTCATGTGTTCTCCTAGAGCAGGGGGTGCACTTTGATGAAAGCTGAGTGACTTTTTAGATAAGAGTGCTGTTTCTGATTGCTATTAAAATGTCACCCTTGGTAATGACATTGTAGGGCTCATTCATCACAATGAGGTGTTAGTGCCTTCCACCCATGAGGCCAATTGGAATCCAGACATCTATGATGAGGGTACTGTGGCATTGGGGCTGCAGGCTTTGAGACAGATGGCCCATTTGCTAGATGCACACACTTCCTTTGCTGCTGCAAAAAGAATGGCCTCAGAAAGGCATTCTGTTATTTGATTCATGAGTCTTGGGGATAAGATGGACTTGTAGCTGCACTGTTATGCAGTAATTTCTATCATGTTTCTGAAGTCAAAAGTAATTATTTTAAAAATCTGATATTTATTAAATGTTCAGCTATTTCAATAAGAGGAGTTGCTATGAAAATAAGTCATGATGATCATGCAAATAACATCAATTCCTATTGCATGTTAAAGGCTAGGAAGAGCCAAAAGGTTTTCAGCAAACGTTTTTATAACTAACAAAAATATCAGCTTATTGTGGCCTCAATCAGGAAAAATTCCACATTCCCTATTATACTTCTCACCACTTTCTCTTCTCCTCGTTGAGGGGGATGGTTAAAAATATCTAAAAGCCATTAAAAAATGAACCTTATTTTCCCTTATAAAGAAATGCCTCTTTTTAAAACATTTTTGTTCTCACGATCATGAAGTTCTTTAAGAGCACAAATTACTCTCCCGTATCACTTGAATGGAGAGAGAAATACTGCCCTGTGTGCTTAAAGTGTCTTCTTTTACTAGGACTGAGTGTGCTTTTCCACTGGGCATTGTGCCTAGCTCATTGTATTTATTCATCTTTTTTTTTTAATTGAAGCTTTTATTCTAGGCCCTTCAGAGATCAGGGGACCACGTGTTCTTTTATCAAAATGATTCCGCCTCTTAAGTTACTTAGCTAGGGTTTCTGGAGTAGAAGTAATAGATGCTTCCATTCTCTGGTATGCAAAATGAGACCATTTCCAGGCAGTCACAGTCCAGGTTCCTCTATCTTTTATAAACACCTGCACTCTGATTTCAAATGTCAACTCCAATGTCATACCCTAGAAACTTCAGAATCACTCCCTCTACACTTTCTAAAAATGCAGCTAATGCAATTTTCTTTCTTTGGTGAGGGATCTTTAGAAACATAGAGGCAAATAACAAGTGACTTGAGTTGACAAGTTACTGCAATGGAAAGCATAGAGAGTTTCTAGCATAAACTTTTAGATTTCTTTTTTAAACACCTCAGGGGATGTGCCACGAGCTGGAGCTGTTGGGCTGGCTACTTAACCTTCTTGAGTCTCAGATTTACACTCTGTGAACTCAGATTAATAGTATTTATCCTACCTCACATGGTTATGAATATTAATGCCTACCATTTATTTGCTGTTGGGGAATCTACAATAATGAAAATTCAGTGACCAAAATGACCAGACAAGAAATCGATTCTTGGGCTGAACAACTAATATTAAGCTTGTTCTTATCACTTTGCCTTTGTGTAGCATAGTTGGAGATGGCTCCTTTTCTATATTCTTTTAAAATTCAAAATAATAGAGGAGGCTTTCTGTGGTGAGATTAGCATTCTGTTTACGTGCCGTGACTGCAGCAGTTTATTTTGCCTTCTTTGGAAAACAAATAATGAACTAATTTGTTACTTAGTAGTGACAAATGAACTGGCAGGTGTACCAAGCAGTAAACCGTGGTGCCCTGCACATTCACATATAGCAACACTGTACTAGGAATCTGTAAGACTCA
Organism: Leontopithecus rosalia; assembly: GCA_028533165.1. Taxonomy (NCBI): domain Eukaryota; kingdom Metazoa; phylum Chordata; class Mammalia; order Primates; family Cebidae; genus Leontopithecus; species Leontopithecus rosalia. The sequence goes on from CM052651.1 coordinate 150,207,279, forward strand.
AGCCCCAAATGCAGATCTCATTGGAATATAACTGACATTATGAGGCACCTGTTAAACAATGTGTGACGTACAGTTACTGCAGGGGGAAGCTGAAGGGTAAGATGCTTCCAGAATCTTGCTGACACTGAACACAGACTGAACTGGGAAGTGAGTGATGGACACGAGGGCGAAGAGCATGTTGAGCAGGCAGATGCTGGGCGGGTTGGGTGGCTTTGGCTCCCGGGGAGTCGCTGGAGTTATTCCCCTTGAGAAATTTTATGATAGAAGACATCCTTGGGCCTCCTAAAATTAGGGATCAAAAATGCTGTTGAATTGATTTGGAGAGAACATGTGGGGCTTCTTTTCAGCTCTTAGTGTATTCGTGTGGGTAACCTGATGAGAAGAAAGAGAAGGTGGATCATTTTGATGCATCCAGAGAGGAACTCCCTCTTCCTTCACCTGTCACCCCCTGCTCTCCTCCAATCTGATTTCTTACCAATTGGTGATTCCTCTTTATTTCCCTTGCACATCTGTTACATCTGCCCCCATTTCGTGAATATCGCTGGCACTGAGGCATTTTCTACCTGGGATATATGGCCCTAGGTCATTGCGATGGCCTCCCCACCTTCAATTTGGCCTCATGCACTTCAAGCACACCTCTGATTTGAGGCACTCACCTGTTCCAAAGCCCTTAGTAGGTCTCCATTCAAGTAAAGCATATGTAGTCCAGAGGCCAGGTGCAGTGGCTGAGACCTCTAATCCCAGGACTTTGGGAGGCTGAGACAGGAGATTCACTTGAGCCCAGGAGTTCCAGACAAGCCTGGGCAACATAACAAGACCCAATCTCTAGAAAAATTTAAAAATCAGTCAGGCCTGGTGGCACACACCTGTGGTCTCAGCTACCTGGGAGGCTGTGATGGAAGGATCGCTTGACTTTAGGAGGTTGAGACTGAAGTGAGCTATAGTTACACCACTGTACTCCAACCTGGGTGACAGAGTGAACCCAGTATCAAAAGAAACACAGAAAAAAAGAAAAGAAAAAAGAAGTAGGAGGAGGAAGAGGAGGAGGAGGAGGAGAATAATAATAATAAGAAGAAGCAAGGATCCAAACTCTACTTTCACTTGATCTTAGCCAAAAGGTCAAGAAGCAATACTCTCTGCTTTCATATTCCCAACCCTCAATGACCTGGGCCTGTCTCCTTGTCTAAATCTTATTTTCATTCCTTTTAGGGGCTCTTTATGCCACATGAGTGAAGCCGTTTCTTGTTTCTTGTTTTGGCTCCTCATTCTGCACACTCCTAGATGTGTGTGGCATGTACTGTGAACTTCTGTTACAGTTTATTTAAATTATTTGGAAATTAAGAGACAGATCTCTTCCATGATTGTATTAATTCAATCCACTCTAACTCACTGGCTTTTCCTGGAGGTTCCCCCTGACTTTCCACCTAAAATCTCTCCCCCAACATCAGACCCAACATCAGTGCTGCCTCTTCTCTCCCTTCCTTTATCTTCCACCCTCCCCTGCCCAAAATGAAAGCAGCCCTCCTTCTCCAAATCCCCATCATAGTTTAACTGTAGGTTTTAAAGGCAAAACATATTTTACCATATATTTTAGAATTGTATGCACCTGTCATATTTCCTTTCAGAGAAAAAACTCTTGGTGGTCAAGGTCCATCTCTAATTTATTTTGTGTTCCTTTTTCACTTAATTACATGTAGTTGGCACTAGCTAAATATTTGTTGAATAAAAGTGTTGCCATTTTGCTTTTCCATGTTCTGATTTGGAAATGCCAGAGTGCATGGGTATATGCAGTTCACTCTCACAAAGCTCTGTGCTTTTAAATTCTGACCTGAAACAGAAGTTAAGATGATGATGTTATAGAATATTCATATACTTATGTTATCATATCTTAGACCCAAAACGGTTCCTTAAATGGCTTAGCTGACTAAATGGATTGCCTTTGTTTTAAGGATCATTTAAATATAATCTTCCTCCTCTCAAATTATTTCAATCACTGTGAGCTTTTGCTGACCTACTTTTGAACTAGTGGAGGAAACCTTTTGAGAGCCAACATTTGTTACTGCAGATGAGATAATAGTGTTGTCATAGTTATAGGCTACCATAGGTCATTTCCCCCACAAAATCCAAATTAAGAAAGAAGATTCAAATTGTTTCACACATTTGCTCTTGAGGCTCAAGAGGTCTCCCTCACAAATAACACACTAACATACCTCTTTGATGTCTGCATTCTGAACTGACAAAGGAATAAAACCCAGAAATTAGGCAGTTGGGAGAACAGAATATTCCTTTTATTATTAATGAATCAGTGGTGGAGAAGGGGATTCTATGCATGGACAAGTGGTATTCAGGTATCAGAATCACTGACTGAGACGAATTGATTACCTACTCACCAAAAGTGTTGGACCCAGGCAGGTGTCTACTAACAAGGTTGTCACATGGGTTTTAAACACTTGGCCTGGAGAAACCAAGAAGGGACCTTGTCCATGGTGGGCCAGCACCTACACTCGGGAGAGGGGCATGGCTGGCTGATTCACATCATCTGTCTTCCCAAACTGAGCAGTCAGATGAATCATCCCTCCTCTACTGGTTGAGGCTGGAGTGGAGAGTTGGGGGTTGATTAGTGACCACAAGTGTCCCCCAGATGAAAGGCTGTCCATATGGACAGAATTAGAAACTAACTATCCCATCCCCCAACACTTGCTCCCTACATGGCTATGGCAGAGTACACAGAACAAAGGTATTTTGGCTTTTCTCTTTCTATGAAGAAGACACGCATTTGAGTCCACTTCACAACCACTGGTGATGTGACATTAACAAATCAATAAACCTCTTAATCTTAATTTCATCAAGTAAAAATGAGAATAAAATAACATTAATAAGAATGAGAAAATAATATTTATAAAAGCACTTTATAAATGATAAATTTTCTATAAAAATTAATATAACATTTATGCATGTTCTATTGATTTCCTTTGGTAATTAATATTATGAAATCGAAAATATTTGGTATGGACTCTATCTTATACTTTTAAGAATATTTGGAATGAAAACTAGGCTCTCATCTATTTTAATAAGACAGAGGAAATCATAAAACCAAATATATTAATCAGAGCTACAAATGCAAATACATAAATTACTCTATGAAAAGCTAAAAACTGTAAATTACAAGGAAACAAAGTCCAGAAATATGTTACTTTAAAGACACAAACCTAAAGGACTGGAAAATGCAATTTAAAAACCTGACAAAGAAGTGTATGATAACCAAACATTATAATTTTCAAATACAATATAAAAACTTAAAGCTGATGCCTACAAAAACTCATAACATTCTTAGGATTTTATGGATTAAAAAGTGGACAAGTGTGAAAGTGTTTGCAAAACAAAACTTCCAATCTAGAATTTATGTACACATGCCCAAACATTTGTGTTATTTCACAAATAAACATGATTTAGCCCAACCAAGTAGAAAACATGTGCTCTTTTCAAATGCCTATCCAGTGATATTCTTATAATCTGAGAGTTTATCTTTTAATATAATAATATATTTAAATGAAAGCAGTTTTTGTTAAACCTTCAGAGAAAATCAGTTGTTATTATATTTGTTTTCATGGCTGTCAGGACATTTCCTTCATAGAAGTTTGTGGATGTTCTGGTATTTATTCACCAAAGCTTTGTGATTTAAAGCAATAACAATCATTTATTTTGCTACAATCTGAAATGTGGACAGGGCTCAGCAGGAGCAGTTCTTCTCAGTGTCATGTCATGGAACTTATTTTCTCACTCAAATGGCTGACAACTTCATGCTGGAGTTTGGCTGGAGTTTCAACTGAGATTCTTGGCAGGGGTCTTGCTTTTTCTCCAAATAAATTTCCCTGTGTAGCTGCTTATGCTTTCTCATGGCATGGCACCTGGGTTACACAGCAAGTGTCCCAAAGGAGAGAAGTAGAGGTTACCATTCCCTTAACGTCTGGGCTTGAAAACTGACATAACCTGCCTTTCACTGTTCTCTATTAGGCAGGCATCATGAAGATTATGCAAAAACCAAGGGGACAGAAAATAGGCCCACCCTTTTAAAAGAATAAAAAAATCAGCAGCTACTTTTAATCTGTCCCAGTAGCATTATGTATTTTTTAAAAATATTTCAGTCTTTCCTACCAGTGTAAAAGCTCATTGACTGAAAGAACAGCATCTTATTTCTGTAGAAAAATCACTGTGATATAATAAGACCATGTAAATACAATCATGATTCAACTGAATGAAAATCACAATGAAATCTGTATGCTTTATTTTATACTTAAAATAGTTAGAGGAGATATCATGATATCACAGCACAATTTGGTCTGAAAAATGTCAGCATTACAACGTCCAGCTCAATGCCTAGTGCTCAGATGAATGTGACAAGTGAGTAAGATAGAGTAAATATAATTCAAGCTCATGACCATATTACCTTGCATTGCTTTTGGAAGCTTCCTCCACCATAAGATGTTTAAGGAAGATTTTTCTATTAGAAAACAAATAAACTAATTTATGTTGCTGAATAACCCTAAAAGTTGACATTATGAAGAGCTGTAGTTTAAAAATGAGGATGGGGATGCACTTCTTTAGAATATATTTCTTTCTTTCTTTTCTTTTCTTTTTTTTTAATAGAAAGCTGGGTTTCGCTGTGTTGTTTGAGGCCAGTCTCGAATATATTTATTTTTTGAAGAAAAGAAAATGCTAGTGTATTTCCACCAAGACTGTGTAAGTACTTGCAGGGTTTATTACCTCTTATCTAATGCAGAAAATAAGGTTCATTCTCCTCTGCCTCATGGAAATGGTGCATGTTGTAGTTATTTAGAGGTTTAAAAGTAAAACTTTGCAATTTGCTTATTGTCTACTTTTAGGTCATCTCATTCTGTTTAGCATCTTCTGTTCTGCATTTAACGTGTTTTTTTTTTAAATTTTCTTTCTTTCCATGTTTGCCATTATGTTATAAACTATATTGTGTCCCCCAATAATAAAAAAAATCGTATGTGGAAATTCTTACCCCCAACACCTCAGAATAGTGATGCACTGAATATCTGTATTCCCCCCAAGTTCATATGTTGCAATCCTAATCCCCAGTGTTGTGGTAACTAGGTAATGAGGGTGAATTCCTCTTGAATGGGGTTAGTGCTGTATAATAAGAGACACAAGAGAGATGATTTTTCTCTCTGCCATGTGAGGCCAGAACCAGAAGATGGCCATCTGCAGACCAGAAAGAGACTCTCACCAGACACCCATCTGCTGGTGCCTTGATCTTGGACTTCTTGCCTCCAGAACTTTGAGGCACAGCCTGTGGTATTCTGTATTAGCAGCCAGATCTGACTAAAACTGAACATGACTGACTTGAGAGATAGTCTTTAAAAAGGTAACTAAGTGGAAATGAGGTCACTAGGGTGGGTCAAATAGAATATGACTGGTATCTTTATAAAAAGAGGAAATTTGGACACAGGTACAGAGGGAAGATTAGGTGAGGACACAGGGATAACACAGCCATCCACAAAGCCAAGGAGAGGCCAGGAACAGATCTTTTCCTCACAGCCTCAGAAGGAGCCAAGCCTGCCAACATCTTTATCTTGGACTTCCAGCCTGCAGAAATATATTTCTGTCATGTAAGCCACCCAGTCTTTTGTATTTTGTTATAGTGGCCCTTGCATGCAATGTGTGCTCTTTATATTTAGATGCAATCAAAATAAAAACATTCCTCATGACATAAGCAGAACTTGATTGTATTTTCCTAGTAACTTGGTTCTTCAGCTTATTTCCCAAAGGCCTCTGAAGGAGAAGGAATGAACACTAAGAAACATATTTGTTCCTAGTTTTGCAAATCAATGAACCTGGGTTTTTCTTTAATGGCTATTTTCAGTGTCACTGTTCATGTCAAATTGTGACAGCATTTTGAAGTATGAGTCTACGAATGACCAAGTTTTTGGAAGAAAGAAATCTGCAGCTGCTCTATTCAACATTCACAGAACTTCTGACTGTAGTCTAGCAGTTGACACACCTGGATCAATAACAGAACATTATTTATTGTCCCTTTAACATGAAAGAGACAATTCTTGGCCAGCTGTTGTCTGGTAACACTGATCTGTTACAGGCTGTGCAAAGCAATGAATGCTGCCTCAGCAGACTCAGCTGGGTGGTGGAGGGTGGAATGCAAACTCAGGTTCACTGCCTTTCTGGGTCTGAAAATGTTCAGTTTGTTTTTGTTGAGAAACAAACCACCCCAAGACATAGTAGTTTGACAAATTCGCATCTTTTTAGCTTACAGTTCTGGGTAACACTCAGTTTAATGGTTCTTCTAGCCTGGGTAAAGCTCCTTTATACATCTAAGGTCGACTCCCAGGCTAATTGTGGGCAGGCAGAGGTCATCTTCAACTGGGACCTGGCCCCCATCCTCAGCACACCAGTGCAGGCTATTCACACAGCAGAGGGGGGGCTTCTGAGAGAGGAAGTGGGATGTGCGTGCCTCTTAGGATTTGTCTCAGAACTAGTGCAAGGTCATATCTACTGTATTCTATTGGCCAAAGGGAGGGACAGAGCCAGACCAGATTTATGAAATGGGAAAAGAACTTCCTCTGCTGGTTGGGGAAGGGGTAGAGATGCTGCAGTCATGTAAGAATCACATTATAAAGGGACAGTCATGGGAAGTAAAGTGTTCTGGCCATTTGTGCAATCTACTACATTACCTGGACTGTAGGGATAGTTTATTGCTATTCTTAGGATTTTAAGAAGTAAGATACTTTTTTTTTAGAAAGAAATTGTTCATATGCTACAGAGTTACAGTTACAATGGCCCTTTTGGGCAGTCACTTACCTCAGAAATGGATGTTATGACTACGTGTTATTTTCATTTTTTGGATGGCCCAGCCCATGTTTCTAGCTTCTCGAGTTAATAATAGGTGGAGCTAACACTGAGTGCTATGTGCCAGGCACTGAGCTAAGTGTTTTCAGTATCAGTTCATTTTAAATGGTCACCCTCTGAGGTGCTGCAGCGTGGGCTGGGAGAAGCCAGCTGTAGGGCACCCTGCTGCCACCAGGTGGGTTCCTCTTGCTGTGCCCCCACCGTCTGACCAATCCCTCTTGGAGAGCTATAGAAGAATATTCATTAAGACTCTGTGCTTTTATCAGCCTTGCTGCCTCACAAAACTGGCTTTATTTTGGTTGTCAACCTCCCCTGGACAAAGTATCAGAAGCTCACTTTTAAATATTCTATTCTTTCCTGGCGTCAGCTCTCTGTTTTTGATACAGTTGACTTTTAGCATGTTGGGTGGAGCTTCAGATTCAGCTGTATATTTTTCATTTTCCTCCTTATCTATGGCAGAATATCATACTCCCAAAGCAGTGAGAATATTAACACCTTCACTACGCTGCATTGATTAGTAATTCAGTTTCCTATTTGAGGCAGATCACCGTGGTTAGACCACACTTTCTTTCATCTCCAGTGTAGCAGGAATAATTACCAGCACATCTACAGAGTCGACTTTTAAAAGGTGATTCTGATTTATAGAGCAGGATGTTAATTCATGCTCCTGCATGATGGCTACAAAACTGTGGAGGGCATTCTGGAACTCACCGGAAACTCAAGTGGCAGGAAGTGGAGACACACTGAGAAGAAACAAAAACAAAAACAAAAACAAAACACACACACAAAAAACAAAAAACAAAGAAACAAAAGGCGGCCGTAAAACTGTCTGTACCTTACATCAAATTTTTCATAACAATTTATGTTTGAATAGCAGTTGGTAGGATACAAGAACCTCATCTATCTGATCTATTTTTATATCACAGCACCCACATGGGGCAGACAGTAAGGCCCATTTGAGCAATAAGGAAACTAATACCAGACAGGCCACAGGACTCTCTGCCATCCCAGAATGAATATGCAAAACGACTGGACAGTGGTTACAGCAAAGGAACTGGAGTTATCCTGCTGACATTCCACTTTGATATTTGTCACACAGAAGCTGTGTAAAGTTGAGTGACTTATTTATAGTACTTTACTGACAAAGTTGCTCTGAGGAGTAAATGAGTTGCCATATCATAAACCCCTTAGAGTATTACATGGCACGTGGTTAATACAAGGAGAGTGTTAGTTCTCACGATAACTCTCCCTAAATGCTTCTCTGTTCTTCCCTGATTCAGATCCTACGTAATTTGCACAAATACATTTATTCAAAACAAAAGGTAATGGTGATTAATTTTTGAACAATTCATCAGTGATCTCCCACAAGAAAATGACTTACAACATGAAATAACTAATTGAGGACGTATGGGTATCTTTTGTTTGACCCATGTATATTTTAAAAAAACTCAACTTTTTAAGCACTCATAGATTTCACATAAAACGTATATATGACTTTCTCTGAATAAAAACAGTCATAGCTAATATCACAAAGACACATTCCGGTTGAACTGAATTGCAGCTTCCCATCTCCCATATCTTTTTAAGGAAAGGCCTGGTCCTCTCTGATGGTCCACTCTGACCCTCCACTCCATTTTTTTTTATTGGTGGCCCACTTTATCCACACTGACGTTACCTGCTTGGTCCCTGCAACAGTTTGAGTGTGTAACCTTTTCTTTAGAAAACAGAAGACTCAGAAACAACATTTTGAGGGTGCCTATCTAGAGAAAGGAGAAAACAATTATAAAACATACACCATGGTCTTCACGAAGAGGCAAGAATAGTGAACCCTTGACTTCACTTGCTTTCTAGATTTTTAAGCTATACCTTGATTTTTTTTTTTGAGACGGAGTTTCGCCCTTGTTACCCAGGCTGGAGTGCAATGGCGGAATCTCAGCTTACTGCAACCTCCGCTTCCTGGGTTCAGGCAATTCTCCTGCCTCAGCCTCCTGAGTAGCTGGGACTACAAGCACCTGCCACAATGCCTGGCTACTTTTTGTATTTTTAGTAGAGATGGGGTTTCACCTGGTTGACCAGGATGGTCTGGATCTCTTGACCTCGTGATCCACCCGCCTCGGCCTCCCAAAGTGCTGGGATTACAGGCTTGAGCCACCGCACCTGGCCCTATACCTTGATTTCTACAGAATTAAATTCGTTTGTAAATTTCTGACCTAATTGCACTGTGGCTCTCATCAGTGTTTCTTCTTGCAAGGGTAATGACGAAGAACAGTGTTTTAGGAATAGAATCATAAGTAAAATGGCAACTGCATGTACCTTCAGTCTCCAGAGATCTCTCTCTCCACACTGCACAGTCGTCAGTGACATTTGTTGTTAGCTGCTGCACTGGAGACCGGGATGGTAAAGAACTGAAAACTTTTCCCTTGACTTTTCTGTCAAGCCTGTGGCCTCCAATGTCAAAGCTTTTTCCTGCTTCAATAATATCAACTTCATGGAAACTCCACCCAATTGCTGCTTCTATCATTGTTTTGGGTTATTATTGCTTTTTTGGAGTTGTTGCTGTTTGTAAGTCTTTCTGTATAAATTAGATATCTGGCAGGTAGTTGGCTGTGATGACCCACGATGTATGCAAGATGAAAACAGTTTCCATGGAGGTTCCTGGCTTCGTTTTCCTTTTTATCTAAATGGAGGTTTGGGAACCATCCTCTAAATGCCCTGCAGGTAAGTCTACTACAGGCAGAAGAACTCACTGATAATGTATATGACAGAATCTGTCACATTTAATTATTTCTCAAGAGAAGAACTTTCCAATAACCCAATTTTCTAATAACCTACTTAACATGACATTTACACGTGGATGCATCACCTTCAGCCACACCTGACTTTTCAGAATTAAACATGTTGCCTACTCACTGCTGCAGACATCCTGGCTTCTGTGATTCATAGAGTGGCCCAGCCATTCTCCTGGTCACCAAGTTTTTCCTCTGCTCTTTAGCATGTGGCTGAGTCCTGCAGGTTCAAGCTCTGAAAGGAATATATTACTTGGGCCTAAAACTCAGGTTCTAGCTCAGGAGCTGTTTCCTCTCACATGAGTTGCAATGTGCCAGCCTACTCTTATGCCCCAGATATCGTAGCTGTTAAATCCATCAGCTCACCTGCCAGGATGCCATCCTGAGATGGGAGTGATCTCAGTGGTCTCTCGCTGTGTGCAAAGCAAAACCAAGTCTTCTCACGATGACAGTCATGGGTTCTTTGATGTGGTCCTATGTTATTTGTTCAGCTTCGGGCTCGATTTCTTTTTTTACTCGTCATTTAACAGATGTTCACTGAACATGCACTATGTGTCAGGCACTGAGCTAGGTATTTGAGATAAACTTGTGAACAGAAAAGAGAAAAATCTCTTTCCTCGTGTTGTTCATAGGTAACAAGCTGTGGCTGCGTGCAACCTGTTCTGTAAAGTTTTACTAGACCCCAGCCAGGCTCCCCATTTACGTGCTCTCCAGAGTCTAGGCTGCCTTTCTACTGTGGCTGTAGAGTTGAGTGGCTGCAATTGAGACCTCACGGCCTGCAGAGGCTATAACACTACTATATGGCCCTTTACAGGAAAGTTTACAGACCCTGCCTTCAACGCATGTGGACAGGCTGAGCACTATTCCCAGTGCCTTCTTTGTGTTCATATAATTCCCTCAACAAAGAATTCCTATCTTCCTCCCAGCATACTAAAATCTTATTCTTCCTATAAGGGGCGTTTCAAAATTTCTGTTCATTCTAAAGTCATTCTTGGTTTTCTGAATCCAAATTGCCTCTACCTCTTTGCTCCCTGCCTTTCCATCTCTTTTGTCTTATAATGTCAGGAATTATTTGCTGGTCTACTACCCTTCTAAATATGTGGTTCTGGGATCAGGCACTGATATGGTTTGGCTCTGTGTCCCCACACAAATCTCACCCTGAATTGTAATAATCCTCACATGTCAAGGGTAGGACCACGTGGTGGTAATTGAATCATAGGGGCAGTTTCCCTGCTGTTCCCACAATAATGAGTGAGGCTCATGAGATCTTATTGTTTTATAACCATTGGCATTTCCCCTGCTGGCCCTCATTCTCTCTCCTGCTGCCTGGTGGAGTGCCTTCTGCCATGACTGCAAGTTTCCTGAGGCCTCTCCAGCCATGTAGAACTGTGATTCAATTAAACCTATTTTCCTTATAAATTACCTAGTCTTGGGTATTTTCTCATAATAGCATGAGAACAGACTAATACAGGGACCATATTGGACTCATTTTACATGTACCCTCTACCTCTAATAGAGAAAGCAGCAAATTCTACAGAATCAAATGACTAAAGTTTTCTGAAAGAACCAAGAATTTTTCTGTTATCACCTGGCAGGTAATGTAATTATGTAACATTTATGTGTATATATAATGTTAAATCAAGGTTAGCCTAAATCTGCCTCCTTATGTATTTTAAGTTTGGCCTAAAAGTTTCTCAGTACTTTGAGAACTCTAACCTAATGGAGTTGTCTACAGACTGTAGCTTACTCTTATGTTAATCGCTGAGTTTTGGCTCATCAAAGGTGGCCAGCTGTGGAAACCATGTTGAAATAAGGCAAACTCCAACCTGTAAGCAATCTGGCTATTTCGGTACCTCACGTCTGTTTTCTGTATGTCACTTTGCCTTTTCTGTCTGTCAATCTTCTATGCATGGCTGTGCTGGAGTCTCTGAGCCTGCTCTGGGTTGGGAGACTGCCTGGTTTGCTCTTTGTTCAATTAAACTCTTTTAAATTTAATTCAGCTAGTTATATATTATATATATTCATAATAATATAATTATATGTTATAATATGTATTATATATTATACATATTATATATACTATGTGTGTGTGTATATATATATATGTATTTGCACACTCTATCTCTCTGGGCTAAAAATTGTCCCTCAGTGTGATAGCATGATGTCCTTCAGCATGGATCATCCTGTTCTCTCACCCAACAGAGTGATCAATGGACCCTTTCATTTCTCCCAACTGGACTGTTACAGAAAAACCTCTATCATTTTAGGTTAATATTTATTATTATTTTTTTTAACCAATTGACCCAGGAATGACCCAATTTATTCTTTCATGTCTTACTTGTTAGATAAGCAAAATTAGACCTTGGATTCCTGAAGATAGAAACACTGGTTAAATTAGTACAGCAGATGTGTTCTTAGTCAGGGCACCTCCTTGGCTCTTAGGAATATTTTTGTTTCCCAAATGATAAGGCCCCTACTGGTTTTAATGACTCTGCAACCTCCAGAAGGGGTCTGTGAAAGTGTAGCTTGTTAAATTTACAGAAGTCAAAGCAAACTCTGAAGATGTTTAATTATTTTTCCTTTCCTAGGAAAATAAAATTTAAGGGCTACAACTCAGCTTTACAAATGTTTTTCAAATAATGTTTGATTCACAAAGGCCCTACGAACTGGCAAAATATGTGCTGGATTGTGAATACTAAGGGCTCTCCCCAACCTCATCCAGCCATTTCCACGTCCTCCTCCTTGACATTAGGAAAACACAGACATCTGGCTGCAGCAGATACATGAGTCCCCACAGAGGCAGTGGTCTGTGGCAACCTTCAGATAGTCTGTAACATGATTTTTCTGTGTTTTCTGGAATGCTTGTAAGTTTCTTACAAGCAATTATGCCGACTCTACAGTGATTCAAATTGACCCTTAAAACAGCGGAAAAAAACAAACCAAGAGCTATCTTCCAATAATATTGGCTACAGAGAGAGTCATAGATTTCCATGCAAATGTATCAAGCAAGTAACATAATCGAGAAGCTAAATGACATGTTTGGTACATTTCCCAAACTGATCCTTTCTAAAAGGAAGTGCTGTGACATGGGTAGATTCTCATATGGAGCAATAATTTCTTTGACATATTTTATTTTTTATTTTTAAAGTGACAGGTCTTCACTATATCACCCAGGCTTGTCTTGAACTCCTGGGTTCAAACAAACCTCCCACGTTGGCCTTCCAACTGCTGGGTTTGCAGGTGTGAGCCTCCATGCCTGACCCCTTTAAATATTTTCTGTTAGTAGGCTTTTGTGCATAGATGCATTATGTAAGTATGAGAGAAGATAATTACGTTCTCATAGAATTCTAACTTCTGACTTTTATAATTTAAAAGTTTTGTTAAAAACATGACAGAAGTAAATAGACATCATTTAATGTGTCACTTAGGAGGTTATGTGGACTTTAGTTCTGTTAGCTACAGATGTGGCTTAGTGCCTCACTCACAGCGCGAATATTACGAACAATTCGGGGCACAGCTGTAACAGTGGCCAGTTATGTTGCTAATGTTTCCTTCGTATTATTTCCTAACTTCTGTAATATGTTAACATTATTGTTCATTTCATTTTTCTCCTAAGCAAATCTTTGCATAGTATGCCTGTCTTTTCCGCATTAGTTGAATTACGTCTCCTCCAAAAGTGACATGTTCAAGTCCTAACCCCTAGTGTCTTGCAACGTATCTTATTTGGAAGTATGGTCATAGCAGATGTAATTAGTTAAGTTGTAGTCATACTAGAGTAGGTGGCTAATCCAGTAATTAGTTAAGTTGTAGTTATACCACAGTAGGTGGCTAATCCAGTAATTAGTTAAGTTGTAGTCATACCAGAGTAGGAGGCTAATCCAATATGACTTGTGCCCTGATTGAAAGAAGGCTGTGTGAAAAGACAGAGACACAGGAAGAAGGCTGTGTAAAAATGGGGGTGACAGGGATGTGTCTACAAGCCAAGGACACCAATGGTTGTCAGGCAAGTACTGGAAGCCAGGAAGAGGCAAGGAAGGATTCCTCTACAGGTTTTAGAGGGCATGGCCCTACCAACATCCCAATTTCAGACCTGTAGCCTACTCTGAACCTGAGATATACATTTCTTTTTCTTCATTTTCTTTTTTTGAGATAGAGTCTTACTCTTTTTCCCAGGCTGGAGTGCAGTGGCACAATCTCGGCTCACTGCAACCTCTGCCTCCCGAGTTCAAGTGATATACTCCTGCCACAGCCTCCCAAGTAGCTGAGACTATAGGCGTGCACCATTACCCTCAGCTAATTTTTGTATTTTTAGTAGAGACAGGGCTTCACCATGTTTGCTAGGCTGGTCTCAAACTCCTGACCTCAGGTAATCCTCTGCCTCCGCCTCCCAAAGTGCTGAGATTTCAGGTGTGAGCCACTGCCCCAGCCTAAAATGCAAATTTCTGTTGCTTTAAACCATCTTCTTTATGACACTGTTATGGCCGCCCCAGGAAACTAACTCAGGACCCAGCTATGGGCTTGCTGTCTGTTCTGTGATGTCCTCCCTGGGCCTCCAGATCTGCTTCTTGTGTGCTCTGCCCCAGGAGACTGACCAGGACAGCTGCAATCAACACACCCAACCGCCCTCAAACTTTCATCTAGATCTGACTCACGGGGAGCTCAGGAAGGAATAGAGTGAGAAGGGTTGAGGTCGGTTATTTATTACCCAAGTCCCCTCCCTGTGAGGTTGCTTGGGCTTGCTTTGCCTCTTGACTCAGAACCAGGAACACAGAAAGTGATCTGTTTTTCATTTCTTCAAGGATCCTACATAACTGGTGCTGTTCTAGCAGCAAAAGAAAGAAGTGGATTCATGACGTATGATGGATGCTGGAGCATGCAGGTCTCACTTCGCTCACTGGCAAATCTCCTCTCAAAACGGTCTTCTCCACACTTGCTCCTCTTTCTGGTTGTCTCCAGGCTCCAGTACTGACCCTCCCCTAGGTTTAGGCATCTGCTGCGCCACAAGGATTATCCCCACATTGCTGCACTAACCACTGGGACTCCCTGCATTCCACTTATATCCTTGTAAATAGACTCTATGGTAAATATTTCTTAATCTGTACTAACATGAGTTCAGAGAGATCCATTTCCTTCTGAGACCTTTACTGCCGCAATGCCTCTTTATCAGAAACATAATTAAAATATGTTCACCATTTGGCCTCTCTTCAGTTTCCTCTCTTGGAATTGCCTTCCTTTCTATAGCCATCTGTCAAATCTGGCAACTCCTGCTTCAAAAGGAGATTTCAGGCCAACCTTTACTGAGGGCTAGTCTGGGAGGGGACCTGAATGAAGTAGGAGGTGACGGCTTGGTGAGCAGCACTGCAGAGGGTGGGACTGCCAGTAACTAAGACCACAGAAACAGTACAGGCGGGGGCCACACCACCGATGAACCAATCCTAACTGTTAAAGCAGACAGTAAAGGTGAGCAGATGCTGGAAGTGAGGTGTGGACCAACTCCATAAGGATAAGAGGGAGCGGAGTCTACAGTGGCTGAGAAAACCAGGAAATGTACTGTTATATAAGGAGGTTTAGGTCTCTGATTGTTGTCTCTACCTAGTGCATGCAAGTTGTGTCTCTCTTAATTCCTAAGGGAAAAATAGAGGCAACATCTAACAAGAACTAGACTAATTTTCATTCCCTTTATAAAACTATCTTACATTTTTCTTTCATGTTTAGAATTAATCTCTTCTCCCATACTTCCACAGTATGAGAATTCTGCTTACTGTGAGTTAACAACTATCATATTATCACACGATAATGGATTTATTTAGAGTGGTTTTTGAGAGTTAGTTACAAGTCCCTTCTAAGACCAGTATCTTGAGCAGAGCTACTGTGATCACAGTAAATTGCTGAAGTTAGCTGACTACCAGGTTGTCATTCATTATAGCTAAGTGCGCCTTACTCACTTATTCAACATCTTCAAATCACTGCTGGAGTCATCCTTTCCTCACCACTTTCTCCATGTCCCGACTACGTCTCATTTCTGGAATGTTCTTCCTTTCATATATATTCATGGCTCACTTCGTCACTTCTTCCAAGACACTGCTCAGACATTCTTTCTCAGCAAGGCCTGTCTACACCATATCTACTCAGAAGTGCAACGTCCTCCTTTCCTTGAGCTTAAGCACTTTGCTTTCCCCTTAACATACTTTACTTCTTTTTTTCTCTTATAGAAATTATCATCCTGTAACATATTATTTAATTTCTGTATCTATTACATTGATTAATTATTGCATATATTTCTCCAATAGGATGCATGCGTCTATGAGAGCAGGAATCTCAGATTATTTTGCTCAGTGGTGTGTTCTAAGTGCTCCAAATAGTGCCTGGCATAGAGTACATAATCAATAAAAAATTTGAATAAATATGTGGAGTCTAATGGACTAGCCCACCACAACAGTACCTTGCCTTGAAGTCTGATGTGTAGATAAGTTGGCCATTTTCCAGAGCTGGGCAATGAGGCAGCCTTGTAGCCAAGCAGAGATGTAACCACTAAAGAAATCATAAAGCCAGGTACAATGGCTCATGCGTGTACTCCCAGCACTTTGGGAGGCTGAGGCAGGCAGGTCACCTGAGGTCAGGAGTTCAAGACCGGCCTGAACAACATAACAAAACCTTGTCTCTACTAAAAATACAAAAATTAGTCAGGCCTGGTGGTGCATGACTGTAATCCCAGCTACTTGGGAGGCTGAGGCAAGAGAATTGCTTAAATCTGGGAGGTGGATGTTGCAGTGAGCTGAGATCGTGCCATTGCACTCCAGCCTGGGCAACAAGAGTGAAAATCTGTCTCAAAAAAAAAAATCATAAAAATTGTTCTGGGCCAGTCACTCTGAAAGTAATTCCTTGGATAAACTGTTGTATAGGATTTTCTTCTTTTCTTCTTCCACTGTCATTTCCTTAGGTTACCCATGACATTTTAATAAAGTGTAATTCAAGTTCAAAGCTGGATGGACTGGGACAAATGAAGAGAAGGTTAATTCTATGCTAAGGATGGAGTGATCGGGGGAGGAAGCATCTTTAGCCCTCCTATCTTCTCTTGGTAAAGATCCACTTTGGCAAGCGGGACAGTAGTGGTCCTGGCATATTATGTGGTGCACGAGTGGTGCCCAGGGTGGAAAGGATGCATTGTGAGGGTCCAGGCAGTCATGGAGGCTGAGCTTAGGTGAAGGAGGAAGAGGCACATAGCAGAGGGGCTAAGGGTCTTATCCACACATTTAGCCTAACACTGAGTGCAGTATATTTTCAAGATAGACCTTCAGTATTTCAACTCAATTTAAATTATTAGGCATTCTAAAGACATTTTGAAGGCAAAAAATTTTCTGAGTTGAAGAGTTAGCTAACTGAATATGCCAATTATTATTTCACAAAATTAATTCAAGCAGTAATGGGTAGGTATTTAACATTCATGAAGAAAAGATGTAACCAGTTTCCAACATATGATTCTAAGAAAATTATTCATAGAAAAAAATGAGAGAAAATGTATTCTTAGTGTTTTAACAACAAATATTATTGCATGTCACAATGTGACTGCCTTTTTAAATTAAAAATAAAATAACCTAAGCTTGATCTAGAAATGATTGCTTAACAGTTCAAGTGACACATAATAAATCACTATAATTGAAATGAAGAATTATTAAGAGCGCAATGAACAATAGAACATGTCTATGTAGGTGGTTCCAACTTGAAAAAAGAAGGTAATAAGACTCTTACTTAATAGCCAGGTAAAATATGGAGCACTGAAAACTTCAAAGAACTATTAAGATTCAAGGCATCTGGAGAAAAAGGAGCAATAAGAATAGAGTTCAAAGGTAAAAACTTATCAACATTTCAGAAATAGAAAGCATTACCCAATTAATATTGGGAAGGAAAGGTGGAATGGGTGAAGGAATGATCACTTACAGGATATTTGTTGGTGACAGATACTACAAAAATTATATTACTTGTACTATTTCTTCATAAGATATTTTATGAGATTCCTATGCTACCAAAGGAGGTAGAGGGAAAAAACACATACATCTGTCTGTCTATCTGTCTCTCTCTCTCTCTCTCTCTTCACTTACAAATGGCAATAGGAGAAAAGGAAACATAAAAGTCTGCTTCATGTAAAGAAAAGCATGACCATCATTGTCTTCCTGGGTAGGTGTCCTGTGCAGTGGCACAGGACTCTGATCTCTCAAGGGGAAGCACGCTGGGAATTATGCTCTCTGACACTGTACTGAAATTCTTAAAATTTTTATTTTTGAACTTGCATTTTGCAAGTAAAGGCCTATGGAACAATCTGCATGCAGGAAAGCAGAGGAGATACACCAAAAGGCAATGTGTGGGCTGAACATTTGGCCTTGTCACCCGGCATGTGTACACAAGCCTGGGCAGTCTAGTGCACTACATGGGCCTGAAAAAGTGCTTATGGGATGAACCTGGGCCGAGACAGCAGTGAGGATGGTGGAGTAGAACCTGCAGCTGTGGCAATAGCAGTTAGCCTGGGGAGAGAGAAGAAGGGCTCCCCATGAGCAGCACTGGGGCCCATGGTGGGACACAGTCTTGACATTTCTACCCCTGAGGCATCTGTATAAATATTAACTGTATGGCCTGAGTGCTAGGAAAGGAACTGTCAGTGCTCAGGGGGAACATTTTGTCAGTAAACTATTAACAGCACATATGAAGTGATGCCAGTATATGTGGTGAAGTAAGGATCTCCCAATATTATTTTGTCTGCCATAAAAGTGGTGAGAAAATATGAAAAAAATTCAAAAGGAGAATTATCAAAATAAACATTTTCAGAACTGTGGAGATTGACCAAAGGCTTACATAAATCAGAGAAGCATTTATTCAAGAAAAATGGCAAATGTTGGCAAGGAGAGTTGGTTTTGTGGTGTTTTCATTTGCTATAGTTCCATCACCCACTCTCCACTTCCACAATATCCTTGAAAAATTATGGCCCATATTTATAGTGAAAACCAATAGACTGGCAGCAATCAAGGGAGTAGAATGGTGCTGGAGTTCTTTAAAGGTCTCATACCCAGAAAATTGTCATTATTTTATCTATGTGGTGGTTCTCTGGGGAAGAACCTACTTGTAAGACATTCTGTATTTGATTTGACTCAGGACAATTTTATTGGAAAAACAACAACAACAACAACAAAAGTCTTTCCTGGAGGTGAATGTCATTAAAATGAAACAAAACAAAATAGGCCCTTGATTCACTTCACACTACTAAAGATAGCTAATAATAGTTGGGATGAACAATAAATGAACCAAAAACATTTAAGTAAAAGGTAGGACATTAGATGCCCATGTGGTTTTTGATATGCTATGAAATGTTCCTGGAAATCCAGAAGGCTAGGTGCATGCCCAAGGCAGTGCTCATGCTCAGGACTTGCTAAGGAAATGTCTGAGAAGATTCCAGGCTCCCTCTGGCTGATGTTGACACTCTGCAAAGCAGGAGGCAAAGGCTAAAGTAGAGGTGAAAACATCTAGTCCAAGCAATGATATAATCAATGCCTCAACACTCACAGAAATCCCCTTGGCAATAGTAAAAGCCTTATTTGTTATAAGCATTAAAGGCAATCTTTGTTCAATCCATTAACTGACCTCTAAGCTACCTAGGCAGAGACTTTTGTAGTCACATATGACGATGAATACAAACTTTGCAGAAGTACTTCATAAAACTCAAAACAAGAAAATGGTAACTACAAAAAAAAAAGCTAAAACAAAAAGTGCTGGGGAGGTGTGAAGATTTGATATCCAAGTTAGTCACATTATGTTATTGAAAATGAAATTTTCAAGAAAAAAAATGTAAGTCATGCAAAGACACAACGAAGTATGGTCCTTATACCATGAAAGGCTTTGTTGAGGAAGCCTACACATTGGACTTACTAGACAAGCACATTAAATTGGCTATGCTAAATATTCACAAAGAACTGAAAAAACAAAAAAAAATCATGTCTAAAAAAACTAAAGAAAAATATGATAATGATGCTTCACCTAATAAAACTATGACATAATATAAAAATACGTGATTTATATGACAACAGCAACACAAAAGAGGGTGGAAGAAATAAAGCTATGTAAGAGCATTTTTTTGCATACTACTTGTAGCAGTATACTATAAAATATTTATTTAACAGAAATGAGACAATAATGAAGAGAGAGAGAGAAAGAAATAAAACTATAAAAAATGAATGGTAAAATCGCAGATGCAAATCTATATTAGTAGTAATTACATTAAATGTAAATGGGTTAATATATTAAACACTCTCAAAAAAAAGGCAAAGATTGGCAGACTAGATTTACAAAAGTATGATCCAACTATCCCATCTAATATACACACTTTAGAATCAAATAAACAACTAAGTTGAAGTAAAAAGACACAAATATACCACACAAACAGAAATGAAAAGAGAGCTGAAGTAGTTATACTAATCTCAGACAAATAGACTTTAAGACAAGAATTGTTATTCATACACTTTCTAATGATAATGTTAAACCATAAAGAAGATAAATGATTATAAATATATAGTTACCTAGTAACAGAACACTAAAAAAGAAACATGAAGCAACAACTGACAGAATTAAAGAGAGAAATATAAAATTTAAAATAATGCTTGGAGACTTTAACACTCTACTTTCAACAATGAATAAAATAGTAGCCAGGAAATAAACAAACAAATAGAGGAAATGAGCACCACTATAAACCAGATAAACCTAACAGATATTTCTAGAAAATTTCACTGAAGGACAGAAGAATTTATATTCTATCCAAGTGCACAATGAATATTCTGCAAGATAGTCCATACATCAAGTCATAAAACAGTTTTCAATAAAATTTAGAGGATCGAAATAATACAAAGTATGTACCCTAATCACAAAGAAATGCATTTAAAAATAAAAAACAGGAGAAAATTTTGGAAACTCAGACATATGTGGAAAGTAAACAATACATTCTTACATGGCTCAAAGAAGAAATCATGTAAATAAGAAAATACTTTGAGATGAATAGAAATGAAAAGATAACATACATAAAAACTATGAGATGCCATTAAAGCAGTGATTAGAGAGTTTAGAATGGAAATAAACTAACACTGAAAAACCTCTAGCTAGACTCACCAAAAGAAAAGAAGAAGATTTAAATTGTTTCTATTAGAATAAAAGAGGAGGCATTACTACCAATAGTACAGAAATTTAAAGGACTATAAATGAAAACTATTGGCAATTATATGCAAGCAAATTAAACTGTCTAGATAAAATGGATGAGTTTGAAAAAACACAAACTATTAAAACTGATGTTCTTGTATTAGAACTTAGAAGTTCTGAACAGATCTGTAACAACTAAGAGGTTGAATTAATTTTCAAAGAATTTCTCATAAAATGAAGACCAGGACTGGATAATTTTAATGATGAGTTATACCAAATATTTAATGAAGAATTAACACAAATTATTCTTATACACTTATCAAAAGAGAGAAGACAAAGGAACCCTTCTCATCTTATTCTATGAGGCCAATTTTACCCTTATACTAAAACTATCCAAAGGCATCATAAAAACAAAATTACCAATCAATATCCTTTATGAACATCTTCAATACAATATTACAAAAAGGAATGCAGAAGCATATAAAAGAAATTCTACATTATTTCCAAGTAGTATTTATCACAGGATTGCAAAGTTGATTCAATAAATGGTAATAAACCACTGTACAAATACAGTAAAGGACAAAACCAGATTGTGAAAATTCAGGATAGAAATACCTGACAAAATCCCAAAGTTTTTCATGATAAAAAATACTCAATAAACCAGGAATATAAGGGACTTCCTCAAACTGATAATGGACATTTATGAAAAATCTGCATTAAGCTTAATTGTGAAAGATTGTAAGTTTTCCTCCTAAAATCAGGAGCAAGACAAGGATATTCATTTTGCTACCTCTGTTCAATATTGTACTAAAGATGCTAGACAGGGAAATTAGGCAAAAGTAAATAAATAAATAAATAGAATGCATTCAGATTGAAAAGAAGAAATGGAATTATATCTATTTGCAGATAACATAATCTTATATATAGAAAATCCTAAGGAATTTGTAAAAAATACTATTTGGTCTAATAAATGAATGCAGTGAGGTTATAGGATACATTATTACACACATATCTGTTTTTCTATGTATTAGGAATTCACAATTTGAAGATGAAATAAAAAATTATTTTCATTTGCAATAGCATAAAAATAAAATTTATAGAAATAAACTTAAAGAAGTATAAAACTTGTGCACTTAAAAGTTAAAATGCCACTGAAAAACAATAAGGCATAAATAAAGGCAATGACACATGTTCATAGATTTGAAGACACTATTGTTAGAATAAGAGTATACACCAAATTGATGTGCAAGTTCTATGCAATCCCTATCAAAATTCAAGCTGTCTTTTTTTTTCAAATAAATTAAAAAGCTCTCCTAAAATTCATATGGAAATGCATAGGACCCAGAATAAGTAAAATCATCTTGAAAAACAAGAACAAAGTTGCAAGATTCATCCTTCTTGGTTTTAAAACTTACTACAAAGTTTTTACCCTCAAAACTGTTAGCATAAGGAAAGACATATTGACCATGAAATTGAATTGAGAATGCAGATATACACCCACATGTTTGTTGTTAAGTGATTTTTGACAAAAGTACCAAGACCATTAAATGGGGAAAAACAAACTCTTTAGCAAATGGTGCTTGGACAACTGGGTATTCATATACAAAAGAATGAAGTTGAACCCCTACCTCACAGCTTACACAAAACTAAACTCAAATGAATCAAATACAAATGTGAAAGCTAAAGCTTTAAAAGTCTTATCAGAAATATAGCTATAAATCTTCACAATCTTGGATTAGGCAACATATTATCTTAGCTATGGCTCCAAAAAGCATGACAGGCAAAGAAAAACAGATTAACTGAATTTCATTAAAATGTAAAATGTTTTTGCTTCGAAAAACATTATCAAGAAAGTGAAAAGATGATCCATAGAATGGGAGAAAATATTTCCAAATCATACCATTTATAACTGCCTAATATCCAGAATATATAAAGAATTCTTATAAGTCAATAAGAAAAAGCAAATAACTTATTTTAAAATGGGCAAAGTGACAGAATAGAATGCATTTAAGGAAGATATATGAATGATCAGTATACTCATGACAAAATGTTGAACATCAATAGCTATTAGAGAAATGAAAATCAAAATCACACTGTTATACCATTTTAAAAAAAATAACCATTAGGATGACTACAATAAAATAAAAGATGGACAGAGGATGTGTATAAATGGATGCCTCCTATGTAGCTGGTGGGAATGTTAAGATGATGCAGCCTCTTTGGAAACAGTTTGGCAATTTCTTTAAAGTTAAGTATAGAATTACAATGTGACCTAGCAATTCTACTCCTAGATACATATCCCAAATAATTGAGCAAAAAATATGTTTACATAAAAACTGTCACATGAATATTCACAGCAGTATTATTCATAGTAGTGAAAAAAGTAGAAACAATCCAAGTTACTATTATCTGATAAATAGATTTTAAAATGTGATATATAAATATATATATACGTATCTATACATATAGATACGTATATATATATGTGGTATATCCATAAAATATATATATATTTATATATATATGTATGTATATACTGGGTATATACATACATATATATATATATATATATATATATATGTATATATATATATATGCCACACTGAATAAGCCATTGAAACATTATTCTAAGTGAATGCAGCCATACCCAAAATGCTGCACATTTTGTAAACCCATTCAAATTAAATTTTTAGAAAATGCAAATTCTTGGAAATAGAAAGTGCATTATTCATCACCAGGACTTGAGGGTGGGCAGAATGGGGAGTGAATGCTGATGGTATGATGAAAATAACTAGAAATTAGACAGTAGTGATGGGTGCAAAACCTTGTAAATATACCAAAACCCACTGAATTGTACATTTTAAAAGAGCAAAGTTTTCGGTTTATGAGTTATATCTCAATAAAAAATACATACATGAACATTTCAAAATAGCATGTTAGGAAGTTATTAGAATTATTCAAAAAGTTTAAAATCTCTGGATTCACAAACTGCTGCAATATTGGAAAGCAAATATTCATGAGGCCAGAAATATTGCTTAAATTTAAAGACTGTTGTATTCAATGGAAAGGAACACTTTTTGTATGAAGATTCAGCTGGGCCGATTGTTAATGAAGACAATTGTAAATTAATTTTTCTTTATAATTGAAGATATAGCAATTAAACGCATAAAACCATTTTGAATTATATGTGGCTCATGAGGTCACAAGTCACAGTGACATGGGGTCACAAGTTACAGGGCAAGTTACAGAAAATGTCGGAGGAAATACTAAAATGCCATTGCATATATTTACATTTAAAATTAAGCTCAGACTTACATAAAACTGATATGCATGAAAAATTAACATTTTAGAAAAGTTGTTCTATGAGAATCTTCATTTCTAGATGTACTAAAATTTATATTTTAAAATAATTTATCAAAATGTATCCCAATGTTGTCACAGCCTATGACTCTTAATAGCTCTAGTACCAGCTATATCAACAGTGATCCTTCTCAAAATATAAAAGTTTCAATGAATATTTGTAATTTTGCATTTGCCAAAAGCTTCTAATGCTTCTTTCAATTAAATGTGATAGAATTTCTCATACATATTTTCAGTACGGAAGCGCATCTGCTCATACTAAACGCATCTGTGTAGTATTTAGAAGGTGGTTCTTGACTTTCTCCTTGGGTAACATAGTTAAAGAGGAGAAAATGAGAGCCAGGGTCTTCTAAGAAAACCAGTCCTATCCTGCATACATTGTATGTCATCAACACCAACTACCTGTCAGCTACCAATTTCTTTAAGGGCTTTGTAAAGTGAGAGTAATAAAAGTGGCAATTGGCTGGCGTTTTGATGATGTTGCCAAAAGTATAAATCTTGATGACCTAATAAAGCATTTGCAGAAAAGCAAGCCAGAAAAAAATCTTATTATCAATTAAGGCATTCCATTAATAAAGTATTTCTGTATTATATAAAACTACGACAACCCAAATATTATTTTTTTGCAACTTGTATTCATGTCTCACTATTATTCCCTTTTACAAGTAATACAATATTCTGAAAAAAATTTACATTTCAGCACATTAAATTGGAATTTTTTCTTTTGTTTTTTGAACAAGAGGCTTCCGATTTTCATTTTACACTGGGCCCTGCACATTATACAATTGGCCCTGGATGTGAAGTATATTACTCAGAATCTGACCTCAAAATGTTAGGGCACCCCTTTTAATGTCAAAATCATACTTTTAAAGAGATTAAAGTGCCAAAAATGTCCAGATGAAATTGGTCCTTACAGAATTGACTTTATCTGGTTTGGTCACGTTTTTTCTTGTGCTCTAGGGCATAGCTGCAAACCCTATCAGGAATGTGTGCTGGTGCTGGGAGGTGAGATCAACCTAGACCCAGTGGTTCTCAACCAGGTACGATGTTACCACTCAGCACAAGGGAAAGGTTTGGAAATATGTGAGTGCATGTTCTGGCTGTCGCTGCTGGCATATGGTGGTGAGGGTCAGAAATGCTCCCACTCCTGGAATGTGCAGCATACTTCACAATGGAAATTTATCCTGCCCCAAATACCAGTCATGTTTCAGCTGAAAAAAGCTACTTTATTTTTCTGCCCAGTGTGAAGCAGATTCGCTGTGCACTGATTATCTGCTTGTCTGAGTCTGCTAAGGCAGAGCACCCTCACACATGTCATATGGCAGCACTTACAGATAGGCAGCAAGGGACAGCAGAAGCATCAGGTTCATGGCGAACTGGTCTTCCGAGGCCCAGGAAAGCTGCCCAGGAAGGACAGAATCTCTGCACCTGGCCCACTTGCACCACAACTGAGGGACCCCAGAAAATAGTCCACCATAGATTTTATATTCCAGGAGCAACATGACATACTAAGCTAAAGCACTGGAGGACATTTTCTTTCTAGGGGGAACTGGAACAGAGCCCTGGCTGTTCTGGTCAGTCCCTCCTTATCTCAGGATGTTGCATTCTCAGCACATTCTACGTTATTCTTGAGAATAAAGGGGGAGGACTAGACGAACCAAAGCTACCCAGGGAACTGCCCTGCATCTAGCACTATCTTCTCTCCCTCTGCCAGTCAGTAGCCCCAAATAGGGTGAATCACTTCCAGAAGACCCAGTATGTAGACTTGTCTCACTTACTATAAAGTGCAAGGTGTTTACTGAGCCAACTTTGCAGAACAAATCATAGCACTTGGGAATTTCAGGTTGAATTAGCCAAAAAAAAATCAAATTTTCCTATTAGCCAAAAGGGTCTTCACTGTTTCTGAAGCTTGTATAAGGTGAAAGAACACAGTGGACGAAGCCTTTTGATGTCACTCCATGCAATTTGTTATGTGTACAGAACAAACCAATATCTTCCATTAACCTACGAGCTAACGCAGCAATGCTACACTGGAGTATCTGCCTTATAAATGTCAGTGCTGCCTGGCACACTAATTTTCTAGGTAGTTGGCAGTCTCACCTCTCTTCTGAAATAAATAATTATTTATTATTCTACTATTGCCATTCCAATGGATAAATCTGGAACACACATACACCATTATCTACAGAGCTAGGATTAGTCAAATAAGGCAGCAGGGTCTTACAAAACTATCATCTGATTCCAACAGGGCAGTATAGGTTTCTATGATTACAGTATTTCCGACTTGTAAACTTTATTTTTTTGGTAGACTTATATAAATTGTACCAATCTTCAAACAGAGGAGCGAAGAAAAGGAATTGGAAAGGCAAATATGAAAAATTAAAAGTTCTTTATATCCATTGTAGAAAATTAGATTGTTAAAATTGCCATCAATTTGAAATTCATTATAAAAGCATATTCCTTTCCTCTTCTATGCATCTTATATATTTTTTCCAATAAATCCAATGCACTTGGAAAAGTACCCAGATGGTTTAATTTCTTTAAGGAAGGATAACATTTACAGCTGCCAGAAAATGTATTTCTTCGTTGTGGCTACCACCTGATGTTCATAACATAAAACTGGAACAAAAAATAGAAATGCAAATAACAAATGAAGTGGATTACAGAAAAACTAAGATTATCATTATGTTCTCTAAGAGAAAAGTAGAAGACTCCAGCTCTTAGTTTGAAGCACATCGTTAGTGCCAAATCAATGCAACAGAGAAAATGCCCAATAAACCACTGAATCCAATGGACTGAAGAGAGAGAATAATTATGCATTTGCATTTAAAGAAGTACTGTTTGAAGCTCTGCTTTTTGGCCTTAAATAGCAGTGAAGTGCTACCTCACCAGCCAG
Organism: Leontopithecus rosalia; assembly: GCA_028533165.1. Lineage (NCBI taxonomy): Eukaryota > Metazoa > Chordata > Mammalia > Primates > Cebidae > Leontopithecus > Leontopithecus rosalia. The sequence goes on from CM052651.1 coordinate 150,234,378, forward strand.
TGGACTTGCAAGATTTTAGAAAAATCAATGCACAAAGAAATCATTTATATTAAATTCTAACTTGAAAGAGTTATGAGGTGTGATAATCATTTAAAGGCCTTAATTTTCTGGGTAGTCAATAACATTAAGGAGCACCTACTGTGTGATTTACATTGAAATTAAAATGAAAGGAGGGGAAAAAATGCACAGTAGCTGCAACCTGCTATTGCCCCTACTTGCTTCAAAATTTTCTGTATTTTTTTGACTGGACATGCGTCCTCCTCTCTATATATGTATAAATTATATCTGTCATTCATTGGGTAATTGAAACATCAAGTTCTCTACATAAATATCTACGGTGAGAAGTAATCTACTTTCTAAACCAGTTTTGTCTGCTTATGTATTTACGTATACATGTGTGTATCTCTCTATTTATCTACTGAAGTCTGTCATTTACTGTATACCCAGCCAGTACAAATGTTTCCACTCAATGCATTATAACAAACATCAACACAATGCATATTATGTGCCAACCAACAGTCCGAGAATATTTAAGACTCAGAACACTGTAAAGTTGGTATTATAACCAAACCACATTTAACATTTTATGAGTAACTTAAGGCACAGAGATATAAAGTGACTTGCCCAAAGTTGTTTAGCTGGTAAATGGCAGACTAGGAATTTAAATCTAGGACATTAGGCTATGGAATCTACTCTCTTAACCATTTTTTCTATGTTTTTATGTTATCTTCTTTCATCCCCACAACAACTCTATAAAGGAAGAAGCACAATCTCTATTTCTTGGGTGAAAGAAAAAGCTGCCTCAGGGTAATGTATGCTAACAAATTATCCTTCTCTGGTTTGACAGATGCTGAGAGAAAACATGAGGTTTCTGATCCAGAGACAAAGGACTTTCTTTTTCAAAGCAATAGCAATAGCATTTTTTTGTACCAGTTTCCCAAGCTGCAAGATGAAATGAAGAGACAGGTGACATTGCACAAGCAAAAGCCAGCATTAGAGGAGGGGACACCTGGAATCTCAAATCTTTCATGGGAGGTAAGCATGCCTGCACTTTACTCTGGAGGAAGACAATATTTCTACCTGTCTTTCTTTTTTAAATTAATTTTTAAATTGGCAACTAAAAGCTACATATTTATGATGCACAGCATAATGCTTCGATATGTGTACACATTGTAGAATGGCGATCACCTCACACACCATTTTTTGTGTGTGTTAAGAACACTTAAAATCTCTCTCGGCAATTTTCAGGTGTACGATACATTGTTATTGACTGTAGTCACCATAATGTACAAGGGATCTCTTGAACTTATTCCCCGTCTCATTGAAATTTTGCGTCCTTTGACCAATACTTCCTAATCTTCCCACCCTTAGCCTCTGCAACCACCATTTTACTCTCTGTTTTTATGAGTTCAGCTTTTTTAGATTCCACATACATGTGAGAGTATGTGATATTTGTCATTATATGCCTGGCTTTTTCAACTAAATATAATGTACTCCACTTCCAACCTTGTCGTCACAAAGGACAGCACTCCGCCGGGTATATGCACCATGTTTTCTAGTTATCCCTTCATGATTGCCTAGGTTAATTCGGTATCTTAGCTTTTGTGAATAATTCTGTAATAAACATGGCAGTACAGGTATCTCTTCTATAGACGGATTTCATATTTTTCGCTGTAAACACACTACTGAGATAACTGAGATATGGTGGTTATATTTTTAATTTTTCAAGGAGGCTTCATGGTGTTTTCCATAATGACTGTACTAATTTAACCTAAATTTATATTAGTATACTTGTAATGCTATTTCCCCAACTCTACTTTGGAGTCCAGGCCTAGGAATGTGAAGGACTGGAAACCAGACTGTTGTCAACCTTAGACACACCCTCTCTTATCTTGCATTTTCTGTTACTGTAAAAAGGAAACTCTTATTATCCCGTAGGTAGGAAGATGATTGTTACATCATCACGTTTCTTTCTTACTCCATGGCTTATAATATTAACGTCCTGAAGAGTTTTGTAAACTTTTTCTTACCAAAACTCACAACTTTTAAAAATATTTAATCAAAGCTTGGCTCTTCTAAATAAAAACCTTCTTTTTAAGATTATTCTTTTGTTATTCATTCATTTATTCTTCATTCATTTGTGCATCTAATTGTTTGCTGTAGAGTTACCAAAACTATGCTCAGCTTTTCAGTTCCTGACTTTGGGTCAGCATTTTATTCGCCTTTTTATTCTGCATGAATACATATGGAAAATACTCAACAATGCTCTGTTGTGTCTACATACCACATTTTCTTTATCCATTCATCGGTTGATGGATGCTTGGGTTGTTTCCAAATCTTGGCTATGTAAACTGTACTGGAACAAGCATCAGAGTGCAGATATCTGTTCGGTTTACTGATTTTCTTTCTTTTGGGTATAGACCCAGCAGTGGGATTGCTGGATAACGTGGCAGTTCGCTTTAGGTGCTGAAACAGAGTAAGGAGGGTAAAGGGAATGAAAAAAAATTATCAATCTTTGCAATATTTTAAAATAAAAATTAAAGATAAAATGTTAAATGTAAAGTTTCTAAGAAGGCATAAAGTATTCAATATGACTAGGTATGAACAAATAGCAACCAAATCTTCCTTAAACCAGAAAATTACACCCTTCTTTGCCAATATACTTTGTTTTTAATTTACTCTGAATGTTTACTCACCAGAGGGTTTATCTTCCTCTATGGCACTTGAAAGGCTAAAAAAACAGAATCATTTCAATGGCATTTCAAAGGCATTTCAAATCTTAATTCCATGATTACCCACAGGGAATGGGATTGATTCTTGTGAGGACTCCCGTACTAGAGCTTTCCAGTTAGCACTGGGTGGTGCAGAAGTGTGTTAAATAGCTACGACTGGCTCCACATATCCATCACCTCATCCACGGGTGGCCAGAAGCAGGGTGATTTGCTGGAACCCCCAGGCGAGTCACCTCTGGTCATGTGCAATCTCTTCTGTTGACACCAATGCGTAATTTCAAACAGAAATGATATTATTATTTTCTATGTGTACCACGATGTCTGAAGGTTGGGAAGGATTTCCCTATACCAGGTCTTCCTAGTAACACATGGTGTAACCTGTAGTTATATATTTTTTATAGCAACATTTATTAGTATCCAATTCTATCATATATAGCAATGATTTTGTCATTCATAAGTATTTTTTGTGTCCCTCAAAACCCAAATCTTGTGAATGCAAATTCCTAACAGTGGCTTTAACAGAAATAAATTTTATTTATGGACAAAATAAGTGTTGAGAAATAAACCTTAAATTAGTTTTCAAAGAAGTTAAAGATGTTAGATAGCAGAGGGTAAGACAAACTATTTTCCAGACCAGTATTTTTAAATTTAAGAAGTTACATCCCTATTAGTGATGGGGGTGGTGTACTTTAGTATAGCTGTTCCAGAAGGTGTTTTGGCTGAAGTACAGAGTATCTGCTGAAAAAAAGATGGTACCAGAATCTGAAAGAGTTTGTTAAAAGCAATTGATACTAAACTAGATTGCTTATTTTCAGTAAACTTTAACTATTGAGAATTTTTCTTTCTCATATTTATGGAGCTATCATAGCAGATAACTGTAAAGTGCCTCAGAAGGAGAAGAGACATAGCAATGTGGAGCCTTATGAAATCTATTATTAGTGTGATTAGAACTCTATACAAGCCTATACATGAACAAATGCAGTGAGTGGCTGTAGAAATGGAAAAGAAATAAAATATATGAATGATACAATGAAGAAATAATAAGTAACAGTCCATGATGAAAAAATAAAGCATGGAAATCAGAGTAGACAATAGTTAATGTTTGAAAAACTGGGAAACAGCTGATTACAACGGAATCAGAAAGGGAGTTTCTGGCATTCAGTCCTGGGAGATGGATGCCCTTAGTGGGTGAGCAGGAAGAAGCAAAGGCAGAAAAAAAAGCAAAAGAAGCTAAGTAAACAGAGAAAACTTAAGTAACCCAGGAGGTGTGTGTTAAACTAGAGTGGAAGAAAGCTGCAAGAGACTTGCTGCAGATTAACAGCCTTTTAAGAGAGAGATCCAACAAAAAAAGGTAAGACCATTATACTTAATCTTTATGAGTGCATTAATCACCTGACAGAGAGGGGTGAGAAGCAGAAGGATTCATTATTTCTCTGGCATTTCCAGGAGATGAATGACATCAGATGGGGCAGTTGAAGAAGCATCACGGCCAATACAAGTTTTTCTCAAGAAATGTTACGTAGTTGGCAAAATGGCCAAAAGGAAATTGTGATCAATTGTAAAATAAGAAGAGAATAAAAGAGATGTCCGTGGACCTTCTGAATAGAAAGTTCATTGGAATTAATCCATTTGCATCAGTTGCATGAATGTGGAAGATAATTAATATCCATTTCTGGTTGGTTCTTAGTGTTTAGCTCTTATGTCTTCTAAATTGAGACAGTGGAAGAATGTAAGAACTTGATGATTTTTCATGTATCTAAATTTTATCAAATAGGGTTAAAACACACTGATGAAATAATACACAGTAACTGACCCATTGGCACTGGCGCGCACACACACACAAGGTTTTAGCAGTATTGTTGAAGAGGATTTCATTAAAACTATACTTTTCGTATGGCTAAATTATAATGATATTTTGCAATAAGACAAAATATCTACATAAGGCATTGAGAATTGCCCAGAAAAGCTAACACATTTCCCCTAGATGAGGAAACTAAAATTTGAATTTGCTCAGCGATTCATATTGAATATACTTTATTTAGAGTCTTTAAAATTCTGGTCTGTTATAAGACAAGCTGGTTATAAATCTACTTGTGGATATAAATCCAAATGTGGATTTTTTGGTATCTCGGGGTCAACATTCACTATGTTGCTGTTCATTCAGCTCTGTTGAAACTCAAATCATTCACAAGAAAAAAGTTATGAACAAACACCCTTAGCTTTCTGACAAGAGTTAAACATTCTTGTTTTAAAACTGAGTGTTAGTCTAGAGGCTAAGTAGCGATCCCCAAATAATAATGCAATAGGGACTACTTGTTCCTGAAAAGATACAGCCTTATTTTTGCACTGTATGTTATGTGATGACTCATTTTTTATTCCAGTTAATCATGTACAAAGCTATTCAAAAGAATTCCGGATCAACTTGAATAGTATTATAAATCCAGGCAGGAGTTAGAGGTTTTTATAAGAGATATCTATAATTATTGCTTAGACTGCCAAAAGCACAATAAAAGAAACTACAACTCTGAATAGCAGGCATAAAATTCATATTAGCCTTATGGAATACACATAGATTAAATTCTAACATTCAATTAATTCAAGGTTAAACCTACAGCCACATTTGAAAAGATAGCAAAGTGAAGATCTCCATTATTTTGTAAGTCTGAGGAATATATTGGACTGTTAGCCCCCATATTTAGTATAATATGATATAGCCTTTGAAAGGTTATAAAACTATAATTTTTGTTAACGCTTTTATTATTTTTTTAGAATATAAATGTTAAGGAGAAAAACTCAATCATTTCAGAACGTGAAGAGAAGAAAGTTAAAAAAAAAACCTTGAAATTCCACCACCAGAAATAACCATTGTCAATTCTCATACATTTAAGTGACTGCGTACTATTCCATTTTACATCTGTGCTGTGCTCATATAAAACAGATTTGCATTGATGAATTACAGTCTGCTGTACATTTTTCACAATTATGAAAACAATCATGGGTATCCTTCTGTCTTCACTGATTTCCCATTTGTGACCCTTTTTCCACAAGATGCCTCAGAAATGTGATTGCTGAACATTTTAAACCTTAATACATTTTTTCAAATTTTATCACCAGAAAGATTATACCAATTTGCACTCCTTCACTATAAGATAAACATACCCATTATTAATACTTGACAACTCCAGTTTGTCAAATTTTTAATATTTTCAAGACACTAGAGAAAAATATATTATTAATTCTTTTTAGATTTTAGACACAGGGTCTTGCTTTGTCATCTAGGCTGGGGTGCAGTGGCACAATCTCAGCTCAGTGCAGCCTCAATCTCCCAGGCTCAAGCAAGCCTCCTGTCCCAGCCTCCCATGTAGTTGGGACTACAGGTGTGTGCCACCACACCTCACTAGTTTTCTAACTTTTTAGAAGAGACAGGGTTTTGTGGTGTTGCCCAGACTAGTCTCGAATTCCTGGTCTCAAGCAACCCACCTGCTTGGCCTCTCAAAATGCTGGGATTACAGGTGTGAGCCACTGTACCTGGCTAAATATTTCATGTTTTATTTTAAATACGTGATCATATTTCCAAATATTTGCTGTGAGTTGTGGGGCTTTTATGGAGGATATTTTTCCAGTCAGTGTCTTCTTTTTAATTAGTTATTTTGATGTACATTTAAGGTGTACATGATGATGTTTTGAAATATGTACACATATGTACATATCCATAGCTACTACAGTCAAGCAAATTGACATATCACTTCATGAAGTCATCTTTTCCTGTGGTTAAGAGTACCTAAAATCTACTATCTTTGCAAATGTTCAGTATATAATACAATACTTAACTCTGCAAATGTTTAGTGTACAACACAATGTTTAATTCTAGTCTTCAATGCTGTGCATTAGCTCTCTAGATGTATTCATCTTATACAACTGCAAGTTTGTATCCTTTGACCTTCATCTCCCCATTTCTTTCCACACCCTGCCCCGGTAACCACAATCCTACTCTCTATTTCTACGTATTTGACATTTTTTAGATTCTACATATAAGTGAGATCTTAAACCAGACATAGAAATAATCTAAGCCAATATATAGAAGAAACAATTTCCAAATTTCCAAGATATGGAAACAACCAATTCATCAATGAATAAATGAATAAAACAATTTTGGTGTGGATATATAAACTGATATTGCGTGTATGTTTATATATGTCTATCTGTCACCTGCAGACACACAGCATATTTATACATGTCTTCCAGATTCAGTCGTGTTCTCAAAAATGGCAGTGACTCCTTTTTTAAGACCCAAAGAAATATTATTGTGGTGTATTATATATAATTACATTATATATTATATAAATATTATATAATATGTATTATATATTAATATATATTATATTAATATTATAATTATTATAAATTAATTATTATAACTTAATATAAGTAATTAATATATAATTATTATTTATAATTAATATATAATGCAATATAATATACTATATATAATACAATATAATATATATTATTTATATATATATTATAATTTTATATATATTACAATTATATAATATACACATTATAATATATATTTATGTATAATATAATTATATAATATACATAATATATTATATTGTATTATATAATATATAATACAATATAATATATATTATATATTATATATAATACACATATATGTGTATATATGCACATATATATTTATAATTTTGAGATATATATATATTTGGTATGTATATATATTTCTATACTATATATTATACATAATATTTATATCTAGGGTATATATATTACAATTATTACTAGAGTCAGCATATTTATCTGTATCAACATATCTGTAGCATTGATTTCCTCATTTTACAAATATTTATCATTTATAAATATTTACTATGTGTCAAACACTGTGTAAGAAATATATCATAGGGCAGGAGACAGCCCATGTCCTATCCTCAAGGGAGCAGGAAAGCATACACACACTACCAAAGCAGTACCAAACAAATGTATAAAATTGAAATTATTAATGATATAGATTTAGGTAATATGCAGAAAGTAGAAAACTGGGTGATAGAGAGCGAATGGAGGATGGGTTGTTGTAACTTTGTCCTTAAGGATGAGACTTTTGGGCTGACACATGAATAGTGAGAAGTATTCAGCCATTGAAGTTCTGAGGGAAAATCATCCTGGGTAGAGGGAAGACAGAGCTTTGTAGGTCATAGTAAAAGTTACATATTTTATCCTTGCTGTAATGGAAAAACACTGTAGGCTTTGTACTTTTTGTGAGTGGAGCGTACTTGTTGGTTTTCTGTTGTCAGTTGACCCTGCTGTCACTGCAAACTGGAAACAACTGGATGACTTTATTATTTGGCTTTACCTAAATGATGGTGCTTTGACAATGGGCAAGATAGATCAGAGACCATAGCTCTCTGGACTTGTCTATTTGTTACAAAAGAGGGCTTTGAGTGGTCCATGCCTAAAGCACCAGGTGTTCATTGGCGACTGAATGAGTGATCTGGGTAATAAGATGCTAAAATGAAAATATATATGACTTAGTTTTGGCAAAAAGGAAAAAAAAAGAATAAAGAAATGGGTGCTGAATAAATACAACTCCATTCCAGTATGAGGTACGAGGTACTTACGGAAGCCCTGTAAAAGGACAGGGTCTCTCTGTTGCCCTGGCTAGAGTGCAGTGGTGTGATCATGGCTCACTGCAGCCTCCACCTCCTGGGCTCTCCTGAGCCTTACCCTCCTGAATAGCTGGGATTACAGGTGCACAGCATCACACTCACGTACTTTTAAAACGTTTTTGTAGAGATGGGGTCTCACCATGTTGCCCAGGCTGGTTTCTAATTCCTGGCCTCAAGTAATCCTCCCACCTTGGCCTCCTAAAATGCTGAGATTACAGGCATGAGCCACTGTGCCTGGCCTGTCCTCTTTCTGTTTTAACTCTAACTTACCATAAATAGAAAAAATAATGAAAAAAGTCTCTTTTTGCAAGAAAGAATTTCTTTCCTTATTTTATACATTTTTTGCTACTACAGAAGTTATTTATATGCATTGTTGAAAATTTTAAAATAAAAACAAGCAAAAATGGCAAAATAAACCTATTTCTACTACACATAGATTACCTTCATGTATATTATAAACATGCATTTACCTATTCTCTCTCCTGTGAATGCATTTTTAATTCATGAGATGATACTGCCTGCTTTATTCTGTACATCTTTTTAGTCTTTTCAACTTATCATTTCAATACATTTTCATCTCATTTAAAGATCACATCATTTTCAAATGTCTTCAAATATCTATAAAATGTCCTTCACATCTGGTTTGTCCAAACATTGTCAAAGTGGAGTTTGCACTTCATCTAGGTATTCTGTGTCCATTGCTCCAGTCTTTTTTTATAATAACAAAGAAACTAGGCCCTTTGTAGAACCTGGTAAAAGTGTCTATTGATAGACTCACTTTAGTCCGTGGCATAATTTCTCTCCATCCTGTGATGGAGGGGAAGGCAGTGGCTCTCCCTTTCCACCCTCACCTAACTTTTGTAAGGGAAACTTGGAGAGAGACAGTAATGAGCTTGACTTGAATTTCGTAGAGTTTTTAAACACAGTGAATTGATTTTAAATTATTCCAAAGCAAGAGATGGTAACCTCCGAGCTGCCTTGTGAGCTGAGTCACCGTGGCAGACATGAGAGAGACCTGCATTTCTACCCATGATACCAATGGAGGATCCCAGGAGCAAACTTTCTCCACACCAACTGTACACCCTACAAAGAGAACAACAGATGTCAAGACACCAAGGGAGTTTCAGCCGGAGGAGACGGAACATTCACACCACAGGAAGTACAACTGCTATTTCCAGTGAGAACATTTCTAATGAGTCAATTTCGAATATCCACTTACTACATCCGAACATTATAGTCAGAGAATGTTTTTTCTGTACCCTACCTCTTCTTTCCACTCCAACTGGAAGAGCCAATGGCTGCCCCGTGGGCAGAGATGCAAGCAGTCAGAATATGAAAGGGAGAGAAAGATGGCAGCCCCATTCCCACCACAGTAGGCTCCCACCCTGGCTGCAGCCTGCAAGAAAGAAGCTTTGATGAGTAAGGAAATTTGGAGTTTTAATTATTACAGTTAAATTAGAGGAATAAACACAGCTGTTGGGACTGCAATTTGGAGATTTATTTGTTATCTAGAGGTGAACAGAAATGCAAGTGGCCTACCTGCAACTTTTTCCATCAGGGCTGGTGGGAGGTTATTTTACAAATGGCTTTGTGATTTTACCCTATTATGTTCCACTTGTTCAAAGCACTAATTATGGGCAAAGAGTTGCTCTCTTCTTATAAGAAGAAAAACAAGAAAATATCAAGTGTTCCTTTAAAATCCTTTTACTTCATATGCACATTTCCCCTCATGGTAAATAACTCCTTTGAGACTGAGCTTCTTAACTTAAACTATTAATTTTTATTGTCATCATGCAAGCAGATGTTTATATTGCACCAGATAGTTTATAAAACACTTTCATATTCATTATCTTTATTGCCATATTTTTCTGACTATCCTCTCTATATTCCTGAGTTACATTTGCATTATAACAGAATTCTCCTTTTCAACATATCTTACTGTGTTGCCTTCTCGCTTCCAGTTCCATGAATGTTTAGAAGGTGTTTCCAAAATTAGAACTGAGTTATTATTTTCAGGAAGACAAAATAGCACATGGGGTGCCAGGATGTCTCATGTGTGTTTAGAAAGCAGCCTATTCCATAAGTTGGATGCTATTTGGTCATTAGTCTGAGGAGAAACACACCAGAATGCTAAAGAGTAAATGAAGGAAAAAATAAAACAAGAAATGTTAAAAAGCCACACTGACCATAGGGTATTTCCTTAGGAAGATAATCAGCTTCTTTAATTTGGTTCAGCAAGCTGCATGTACAGCACTCTTTAAACGAAGAGAAATAAAACACAAGAAAAAAGAGAAATTGACAGCTGCTCAATTTGGATAGGAAATATATAATATTCACAGAATAGCAGTTCTCGTTAGATGTATAAAATTAAGAAAAGGTAAGAATTCTCTAAGAAATAAAGCAACACTCAATAATTACATCTCTTATTCTTGCAGAAATAAATGGCAGGGCTGTCCACTGGCAGCATTAGCAGCAGTTTAAGAAAAATGACTCACTTCTCTCTCTTGACAAAAATTCTGAGTAGAGTGTGAAGTTACAGTATAAGGTCAGACTGTTAAATATTTCAGAAGACGGAAGAGAGTTTTTTTCATTGTAAAGAATTTCACTTCAGACAAGTGGGAAGTTCTTTAGTAATTCATTTGGGAGGAGTATAAGAGCCATTGAAAAATACCATGTCTTCATTTAAAGACAGACTGTTTAGAAGCTAGTACATAAAGCCAATACCTTTACAGGTGCTTTTGAAAGCCTCACTATTCAAGTCCTGTTAGAAGAGAGACAGGTGCTTCAACCAACAATGGCTTGTTTGAAGGGGTCAGGAATAGAAAGTCATGCCAGAGGCTTGGTGCTGGGACATAATGCACCTACTTAGACTCTATTTTAGTATAAAAACACCCTTGTTATTGGCCAGGAAACCTTGCATTCTTACCACAATCATTTTGTCCCAGGAGTCAGAAGCATTTTTCACCCACAAGGCCTCTTCAGTTAAGACTTCAGTGTTATTTTCCATCTAGGTAATTACAGGTTGCAGGAATATCTTCATAGTCCACAACATTGTTGCACATATGTTAAAAAAAACACTTAACCAATAATGGAACCAGTTCAGATAGTTAATAATCATATTTGGTGTCTACCACTGTACACCACTAAACTAGGCACAGAGCAGATTTAAAACAATGCTCCATGCTTTTAGATCTCTAAAAACCTAAAACAAGCTAATAGACACACACACACACACACACACACACACACACACACACACACATGCAAAATCCAGGTTGTCTTTACATTTTTCTTTCAAATTTCAAATAATAATTTCATTCTTTCATAATAAAAACACTTTTTTAAACAAAAAGAAGAAAATACAAAAATACACTTCAGAAATACGTATCATCTTGTTTCTGGCCTCAGTCATGATGAAAAACTATGAAAAACTATACAGGTATTCTCTATCTTCCAGGGCTAAAAAGACAGCCCTTGGTCAAATTACTGCTCCAGGAGAGGACTTCAACCGCAGATTGTGTTTTGCAAATATTGTTGCAAAACTATGCCCCTCAGCTTCTGAAATCTTGCCACTTCTCAACAAGGGAAGAGACAATAGAAGAGAGAAGGGTTTTTCCTTCCTTAAAACTAGGCTGGACTGTGTGGCTGTCCTGACTGATAGAGGACTTGAGAAGTGACAGAATGCAACTTCTGAGGCTAGGTCAAGAAAAAGCCTGGACACTTACTATCTTGAAATATTTAATCTCGAAATCTCGCAAGCAGGCTGTGAGGGAACCTTGGCAATCCATGGAGAGACTCAATTAAAAATGTAGAGGCAAATTAAATGCTTGTTCTGTATTAAAATATAGAAACAAGGGTTTCCAAACTGCGGTATAGAGTATATATATGTATATAAGTATATATTTATATGTTTATGTGTGTATGTATATATGTATGTATATATACACACACCTCGCCATATACTCTATATATTGAGTGTACATACATACAATGCATAGAATACACAAATAACATGAAAAGAAACAATGTATAGTGATTTAAAATGATAAAGTTATGTATTTTCAAAAACAAATAGTGGCTATGTGATATATAATTTTAAGTTTAAAAGGCTATAAGGCAGGATAATCCATTTCTGGTTTTGTTATGTAAGGATAGAAATAGATATCTAGATATTTAAGTATTTTGGTAGACGAATATAAAATTCTAGAAGATCTATCAAAATACTAGCAGCAGTTGTATCTAAGTGGTAGGATAGTAAGTGATTTTGATTTTTTTTCATATTTTACTTATCTGTATATTGTAATTTCTTTTCCAATTAGCATGTATTATTTAAAAATAAAAGTTAGAAAATTATATAACTCAAACTATTTCAATTGCTCTGAGCATTTGATTTGCTCATTCTATTGCCCATTGTGTTTACATAATGTTAAGAGGCTAGAAATACAGTTCTCTTAATGTGCCTGGAGCCTGGTAGTGCCCTTTAAAAATGTGTTTCTCTCAGATGTCTATGAATGCTTTTTGCAGGTGGCTGTGTGGGGGATGTAGAAATCTCTTCTTTGCTAAACTAAAAAAGAACTATAGATTACTTCCTTTCTTGAAAAACACTCCCTCTTGCCGTTACTCAAAAGACTTGTATGCTTGACTCCTGTGTGATGTTATCAGTGATCTCTCAACAGCAGCTGCTGTGGTGAAATCCATGAACTTTTTGACTTTATGTGGATTTGTAAAAAAATATTCCTTGCTCATATTTGTTACGTAACCCCCTAGTTCATTGATTTTTATGCATAGGTACAGGTAGTTTGTGTATTTCTCAAATAGTTACTTTTTAATATTTTATTTTACAAAGAAGATTTCAGGAAGACTAAAAAGTAACGAGCACAGCCTCCTTTTTCTTTTGCTAAGATCATCCTCTAATATCAAATGAGGTTCCATTTAACACTCCCCAGCTGAAAGCCGTGCCCCTGGTGAAAAGGGCAGGCCAACTCCCACAAACCTGTGTTTTACCCTTTCTCTTAGCACCCTCCACCCTTTCTCCCCCACAGTGGTACAGACAGGAAATACACCTTTGCTTCCTAGATTTCCAACCCATATCTCCATGGTGGATGACATTTTAGAGAACACTTTTCTACAAAACATATATTTGATTAAATATGTTCTGGAGCAAAACAGGACATCTTTTCTGCACTTACGGGGACTAAAAGAAAGTGAAATAGTGTCTTGAAAAGCCAAGACTATGTTCAGATGGATCCTTTGTCCTCACTCTGCATAATTCCTGCAACTTTTTAGAAGCCCTTTATTGATTAGACTACAACAACTACCCACGAACTACTAGAAAGCATATGGGGTGTCAGCACAGAGAAGATATATTAAAACTCACACCGAATAAGAATTTAAATGTAAAAACCATAACTCTAAAATATTCTTATCCATAGAAAGATCTATGTGATGGAAACTCAAAATGAAAGTCATACTTAATTTCCATTTTGTTTACATTATATTTGGTTGGCTCAGGAAAACCATAACACAGGATGTACTTGATCTAAAATGTACGCACATTTCTGTTCCTATATGATTAGTGAAAAAATTAACAGAACTCACGGTGTTCCAAAAGTAGTGGTACAATACTTAAATTTTGCAATAAAAATTTCTGAACTGGCCAGGGCTTCTGGCCAAGAAGTACGAATTTAAAAAGGAAAGTAAGTATCTCACTTTCGGGGAAATGTTATTAGCTCTTCAAGGGGAGGATTTGTGATCTGTCAGAGCAGACCAGGGTACTTGGCAATCTGGCTTTTGGAAGATGAGGTCGTCCTCTTCCCCGGGAATGCCTGTACTGTGCTTCTGATCTCTGTTTTTGTTTTCTGAAATGCAAATATGATCAAATTTTTCTTCATAATTTGACAAAAAAACAGGATATAAGACTTGACTAATTTATATATAACTTGAACTAAAATCAAAATTTCCTAGTAATTAAAAATGCTACTAAGTGCTAGTTCAGATACACTTTTCTGTGAGCTCAGATTATCTATTTTATACTTCACTAAAGCACTATACTCCCTGCATATAATTGTGGGATCCCTTCATAAGAAATGTAACTTATGTTTCCAGGGGTTTCCAAACCTCACTTCACACTGGAATCCTGAGAATATGTTTTCCTGAAAGCATATTCCCAAACTATGCATATTTATTTAATCAGCATCTCTAGAATTAGGCCCAGGCTTGCTAGAATCAAAGCTGAATTCAAAAAAAAGTGGGGGAAAGAGGGAGGTTGAAATAAATAGGTGAGCAAAAAGATGAAAGGGATTATTTCTTAAAACTTATATGAGACATTTTTTATTTGTAGCTTCAAGAATATCAAAAAGCGGTTTTGTTATTTTCATTTATCATCATTTCATTAGTATTTTTCCCATGTAATTTAATAGTCCCTTTTGATCAAGTATGTAAATATTTTAAAAATATATTGAAGAAAGAATGTAAAACATATCTCTTATGGGCTAGATTATATTCAAGTATTTTGCAAAGTTTCTACTAGGAAGTCAGTATTTTATTAAACTAACTTTTTAAGTAACTGGAAAGACTTTTATTTCTAGCAATATGGCAGAGAAAACATGCTGGTTTACCATATATAAACCTAGATAAAACGAAGAAGCTAATTTTCAAATACAGACCTGAGCTGAGGAGAAGCAGAAGCAGCAAAGCTCAGTATAAAACTTACAATGCAGATATGGGATTAACCAATAGAACACATGTGAAAAATAACTAAATATATAAGGAATAACAAATCAAATAAAAAGGTAAAAGGCATAAATGACAGGCTTATTTAATAAAGAACTAAATAAACTTTTCAGAATAAGTTATGTACACTTGCTTGCTACTTTACACTGGAAATTCAGTGGTTGGACTAAAGAGTGTATCAATCAAAGCAGAAAAAATTCTTAGTGTACTGAACTGAAGAAATAAACCAGAATGAAGATGGGAAGAAACCAGCGCAAAAAGGAGGAAAACACCCGAAAAAAAAAAAAAAACAAAACAGAATGAGCCCAAGATAACCAAAAAGAGGAACCATAAAGAGAAGATTTGAGTGGCATAGATTACAGGAAAATAACACGATTATTTATTATTTATAATAATATTACTATTATTATAAAATAGAGGAGATAGGTTAAGCAAAAAAATAAGAATTAGACTGATAACATTTGAATATGATGAAAGACAAAAATTCAATAAGATATATACTTAAAATATCACAAGCAAACAGCTGAACACAAAACCAAAAAGAATATTAAAGGTAATCAGAGAGAAAAAATAAAATCATATACTGAAAGCTGGCCATAAGACTCACAGCTGGCAAGAGAAGCCAACAAGAGTGGGTTTATGTATCTTCGACATGACTGTAAATAGGCCTTAACTTAAAATTCTAAATATAGGAAATCCATCTTTTAAGAGTGAAAACAAAACAAAGATGGCCCCCAAATCAGAAAATAATTAGACTAGTCCCTCATTGATAGAATTCTGAAGTATGTGGTTTTCAAAAAACACAATGCTCCCTGAAGGAAGCTGCAAGATAGAATAAAAGATGTGAGCAAAGGAAGAGGTAAATATAGAAATAAGTATAAACAAACACCTATTTTATAAAACATACGAATGCTGTGCTTGTGTGTGCATGTGTGTGTACACTATCCTGAGAACACCACCACTTGAAATTTCAGGCTAAACTCACTCATTTATTAGCATGAATACCAAAACTTTAAAATGTCTTAGCACTTAAAATCCAAAAATGTATTAATAAGATAATGCATTTTGATGAAGTTTAGTGCATCCAGGAAGAATAGGTTGACTCAATATTAAAAAAATTTATAAAATATATCACATTCATGCAGAAAA
Organism: Leontopithecus rosalia; assembly: GCA_028533165.1. NCBI lineage: Eukaryota > Metazoa > Chordata > Mammalia > Primates > Cebidae > Leontopithecus > Leontopithecus rosalia. Next base: position 150,250,675 of record CM052651.1, read on the forward strand.
AGCATTAGGTATATACCAATTTATTATCTGGTTAATTGGATTAATAATTAATGTTTAAAACAGAACAAAAGCAAACAAAAACTCCTAGTAATTTAGGAACAGTGGGGACATTTTATGCTTTCATAAAAGGCAAACAAAAATATATTTCATCAACATCTTATTTAATAATGAAATATTATGCACATTACCATATAGTCAGGGATATAATTGATTTTTCTGCTGTTACCACATCTATTCAACATTGTTCTTCAGCACCCAGTCAACACAATAAATAAGAAAAAGAAATGAACACTGTAAGGTTTAGAAAGAAAGAGGTAGTTACCATGATTATTCATATCAGCATGGAGAGACAAAAATATAATGTGAACTGGCCAGGTGCCTTGGCTCATGCCTGTAATCCCAGTACTTTGGGAGGCCCGGGGGGCAGCTCACAAGGTCAGGAGTTCAAGACCAGCTTGACCAACATGGTGAAAACCCATCTCTACTAAAAATACAAAAATTAACCAGGCGTGGTGGCACATGCCTGTAATCCCAGATACTCTGGAGACTAAGGCTGGAGAATTGCTTGTGAGCTGAGATCATGCCACTTGCACTCCAGCCTGGAGTACATTTTTACAAATGCTGCAACTAGAACTAAAAAAAAAAAAAAATCTAATTGCTACATTTGTAAAAAAAATTAAAGTATACAAATTAATACATTGTGTTACTTATGTAATGATAGAGAACATAAAGCAGAAACAGATTAGAAATGGTTTAGAAACGGATCCATACATATGTGGGAAAGTCTCTGCATGTTAGAGGCTCTATCACACTTCAGTGCAGAAAGGAGAATTAATTAATAAACAATGCTGGAAAAATGTGTTATCTATATGGGGAAAATGAAATTATATACTTACTTTACACCATAAACAAAAGTCAACTTATTATACATTAACTTAAAAAGGCAAAATTTTCAAAACGTAAAATGCAGCACAGGAGAATTGTGGTGATCTAAGTTTTGTGTCATTCCAGAATTCTTATGTTAAATTTTGAATCCCCAAGCTGATGGTATTAGGAGGTGAGTTTATAATGAGGGCAGACCCCTCCAAAACGGGATTCACATCCTTATAACAGAGGCCCGTTCCACCATGTGAGGACACAGCAAAAAGGCACCATCTGTGTCTGGCCCCATGTGAGACAATGAATTTGCCTTGATCTTCGAATTCCACCCTCCAGAAGTGTGGAAGAAATACATTTCTGTTGTTTATAAGCTACAGTTTATGGTATCTTGTTATATCAGCCCGAATAGACTAAAACAAGAATGTTTTTATGATTATGTGCTAAAATCCCCACATTTTGAAATAAGACACAGAAAGCATCAACCATAAAAGAAAAGATAAATTCTACTGTATCAAGAGATATCTGTGCACCAAACGACACCATGAAGAGTTTGAAAAAAAGCCACAGCCAGTAGAAAATATTTACTTACCTATAACTGAAAAAATTAATATCCAGACAATTAAATGGAATTTCTATGAATCAGAAAGAAAAAGTTGAGAAATGGGCAAATAATTTGTAGGCATCTCACAATGGAAAAAATGAATAAAAATATGAATAGTTGTTCAACCTTTTTAGTAATCAGAGAAATGCAAATTAAAACTCTAAGAAGGTAACTTTTTGCACTTAGCAGATTGGCAGGCCCTCCCCATGCTTCATTTTCCTCTCTTCTTCAGGAAAGCCTTGCTAATTTCAACCATTTGTTCAGCTTATTACCTAAAAATCCACTGTTGAAATTTTTATTGGAATGATGGATCAAGTTGGGAGAACTGCAATTTTTTATGATAGGCTTCATAGTCAATAACACTGTATGTCTCTGTTTAATTCAGTATTTTAAAATGAATTTCAATGAAGTATCATAATTTTCATTAAGAAAGACTTGCACTTAATCATTTCAGGATATGTTAAAATTTTTATAGAAATTATAAAAGGTATTCTAATTATTAACTTTTCTATTCATTGTTGATCTGTAGAAAGACTATATGCATATTACTTATAGCTGGTAATATTACCCAATTCATTTTCTAATTCTTAAAATTTCCATTTATATGTTGAATTTCGAATCCCCATAGTGATAATATTACAAGATGGGTCTCTGAAGAGATGATTACAACCCTATAGAGCAGCCATGGGTTTGGACTGTGTGTTGTCCAAATTGAGATGTACTCTAAGTTCAAAATGTACGATGTATTTCAAAGACGTATTGTGAAAAAATGGAAACTGCTTCATGGATAATTTACATATTGAGTGCATGTTGAAATAATATTTTGGATCCAAGAAGAGCCAGGCAGAAAAGGCCAGGGCTGGCGTAAAGCCAGGATGACTTAATGGCGGTCCCTAGTATTAAGGGTCCATCTTGGGACCGTTTCAGCTTCAGTTGGGGTGAGGATTTATTCAGGGGCTCATATGTGGGACGAGCTAAATTACAAGATTTTGATTCAAGCAGTGCCTGGAATGAGTTCTTGGAAATAACCCGATGTGGGCAAGGCGGGGTGGCTCACTCCTGTAATCCCAGCACTTTGGGAGGCCGAGGCAGGCAGATCACGAGGTCAAGAGATGGAGACCATCCTTGCCAACATGGTGAAACCCATCTCTACTAAAATGAGAAAATTAGCTGGGTGTGGTGGTGTGTGCCTGCAGTCCCAGCTACTAGGGAGGCTGAGGCAGGAGAATCGCTTGAACCCGGGAGACAGAGGTTGCAGTGAGCCAAGATTGCGCCACTGTTCTCCAGCCTGGCGACAGAGCAAGACTGTCACACACACACACACACACACACACACACACACACACACACACACACACAGAAAGAAAACGAAATAACCCAATGTGGATTCAACTGCTTTTGTTTTTAATTAGAGATTTAAAATCTGAGTCTCCATGCAAATGGAATATTTACAGGATAAAAAAAAAAATCTTCCTGTTTGAGGTTTCCCCCTAACTCTCAGTGAATTATTCTTTCCTTTGCTCAGTTCCTGTCAGGATCCTATGAGAACAGACGTGGGCCTGCCGTGATCCCCGGATTCTAGATGGAAATGCAGCAGAAGCCCGGGCGCCGACAGCGCGGAACAGGGCGCCTCTCTAGGGCTGAAGATCTCACTTCCAGATGCATCCACGAGCGGCCAGGAGCCTCGGCCTCAGCGAACACGGACCCCAGGCTCCTTCCGAAATGAGGAAGGGAACAAGCCGCCGCCCGCACGAGGAGGCTGAAGGGCCTCCCCACCTCCCACCACCGAACCCCTCCCACCGCCTCCCCCCTCCCAACATCGCTTCTCCCCTCCCACCACCGCCTCCCCCATCCCACCACCACCTCCCCGCCGCCCACCACCGTCCCCCC
>CM052651.1:150261248-150302984 GCA_028533165.1 Leontopithecus rosalia
TAAAATAAAATAAAATAAAATAACTCAATAATAAGGAGACAACCTGTGATAGGAAGAATTCTAAGACGGCCCCATAGATTGCCCATTCTATGGTGCATAGGCCCTGTATAATGGCCCCCTGAGAATTTATGGATATGATGGATTTCACTCTCATTATTAGGTTGCTAATCATTTGACTTCGAGTTTTCCAATGGCACATTATCCTGGGTGAACAAATATGCAGGAGCAGAAGACTTCTGCTGGCCTGGAAGAAAGCAACCAGCCATGTTGTGAATGATTTGTGGAGTTAATAGCAATGTATTCATGATTGTTTGCTAGTTTTGAAAAGTAATATAAGCTGATAAGATTAGGGAAAAGTGGGTGATAGGTGTATGGGAATTCCCTGCATGATATTTGCCACTTTTCTAAAGCTATAAAATTGTTCCAAATATAAAATGTTTATGTAAAATAGTTAAAAAATACATAAAATGTGTAAGATTTATTCATTCAAAACTCTTACAGCAATAGTGCTAAAGAAGTCGAGAGAAGGGAGTTGAGGTAGCCCAGAATGGAGAGTACTATTCAGGCTAAACAAATAAAATATGAAAATGTAAGCCAATGTATTGCATAATAACCTGACAAAATTTCTCTCTTTTGCAAAACTTAACAATTCCAAATATTATTCAACATGACACTGAAGAAATTTTCTGTTGTGTTGACTTTTAAACGTGGTCATAATTCTATGAGTTCTGATTCCAGGAGCCATTAGCATGATATTTGGAGGCATATTTGTATTTGCCATTCTGTTTTAAATAGAAATCACTTTTTTAGGGAAAAAAAATCCATAAAATTAGCCATTAACAAAGAAAACAATGGACAAAAATTTAAATGTACACTTTATAAAATAACATATTGAGATGGCATGTGAGCACATGAAAATGTTTAGAATATCACTGGTGTTTAGATAAATTCAAATTAAAATAATGTGATATTATTATATACCCATTAGAATAACTGAGACTAAAGACTGACCACCAAGGGCTGGCAAAGAAGTAGAGCAGTTAGTACTGTCATGTATTACTGGGGGGAGAATAAAAATAATACAGCTACTTTGGAAAAGTTTGGCAGTTTCTTAAAAAGTTCACAATATATGTATTACATAACTCAATAACTCAGAAGTTCAACTCCCTTTTTTTTTACCCAAGACAACTGAAAACATAATCTAAACAAAGGCTTGTACAAGAACATTAATAGTATCCTTATTTAGAATAACCCAAAACTAGAAACAACCCAAATGTCCATAAGCAGATGAATGGAAAAATAATTTTTGGTACATCCACACAATGGAATGAAAACTCAGCATTAAAAAAGAATATACCATTAATATATGCAAGTACATCAATAAGGGTCAAATAATTCAAGACAGAAACAGAATGAGTGGCAGAATCCAGATCTTGCCCCCCAAATATCTACTCTATTATTTCATTTATGTAAATGTCTAGAAACTGCATGTTAGTCTGGTGACAGAAAGCAGATATGTGGTTACTTGAGTATGAGGGAGGGAGGGGTAGTTAGAAAAGATTATAAAGGGACTGGAGACAACTGGGATTAATGGAAATATTTAGTATCTTAATTTGACAGTTTTGCAAGTGTTTACATATGTAAAGACTCATGACAATGTCCACTTAAATATATGCCATTCATGGTCTACCAATTCTACTTGAATAAAGATGCATTAAGAAAAATGTAAAAAATAAAAAGGGTTATGACCTAGCACCAATCTATTTCAGCCCACTGAAATTGTTTGATACTCTTGTCTGGGGGCTGTTCTATGTAAATGGCACTTTGCATATAATCCTGCAGTTAAAAAAATGTGAACCAACACCAGCAAATTTTGCCAAGCTTATGCATGTTACTGCTGCTATAATATGAATGTGTTTCCTAAAAGTTCATGGATTGAAAACTTAGGCCTTCATGCCTCATGAGTGGATTAATACTGGCTCTGCACTCATAAATGGATGAATGCCGCTAACACAGGCATGGGCTTGTTATGGTGGGAGGGGCTTTGTTACCAAGGCAAGGTCTCTCTGGCTCTTTTGCTCTTGCTTTCCCACCATGTGATGCTCTCTGCCATGATATGACATAGCAAAAAGGCCCTCACCAGGTGTCAGCACTTTGCTCTTGGACAACAGCATAGTTGACAACAGCTGGACAACAGCCTTCAGAACTGTAAGCTAAATACATTTCTTTGATTCACACATTACTCAGTGTGTGGCATTCTGTTGTAACAAGAGAAAATGGACTAAGATTATTACTTTTTGTTATACCTAGTCAAATTATTTTAAAATCAATAACATGTAAGTGTGTGTACATATATATATGTATATATTTAAAACAATTATTTTTATCTTTAAAAAATCCATAAATTGTAGGATTTTGTGGCAAGATGTTCTATTTTTATATTTCATTTTCTCAAGTCATAAGTGAGACTCCTCCACTAAGCTGTTAAAGTGCTAATAGGTTTCTCCAGACACTGCTATTATTAACAAATTAACATGAACAACACTTAAGAAGGAGGAGTGGGAGGGTTAATGTGGGGAATCGTTTCCCTTCATATTTCTTTTATGATGCACATTTTGAAGAAAATAATAGATTTCAATTTTATGAAATATTAATCGAACGTCTTCCCCTCCTACTCACCAGCATCAAAATTGTTAATAAAATGTTCAAGAATAAGGACGTATGTGCTGCAGTTGCAATTCACTGTTATATCTGAACAGAAGAAAGAATATCAAGTGATAAAAAACTTTACAGAAAAAATTGAGCAGGAGATTTGAAAAGTGTGGATGGTCTAGCAAGACAGAAACAGAATGAAAATAAGCACAAACAAGTGGTGTGCAAATAAGAAGACTCTAAATATTCAAATTTAAAATACAAAGTATAATTTCTTGTACTGGATTAACTATAATGAAACCAAACTAAAAAGATAAATTTGGTCTAATAAATACAATTATAAGTGTAATGTTACTAGGTGCATTGGGAGAGGGGAAATGATCATTCTGCTGGCTACTTTTCAGGTGTCTTACATTCTCACATTTCCATATAAATCTCAATCCATCCAAGCAGATATGGTAGCCATTTTACAGACATAGTATTAGTAGGTAGAGATTTTAAATAATTTGCCCAAATTCAAAGGATTGCTAAGTATGGGAACCAGGACTCTCACTTAACATTTTATCGTATGATTGTATCATACTTATTCCTAAATGCTGTGGTTCATGGATGTTTGGGTTATTTCTACTTTTTTGTTATTATAATGTGTTGCTAATAACATAGCAAACATACATGCTAGTTTAGGGAGAACTGTAACATAGAATTGGAATTAGTGAGTAATAAGGAAAATAAATATTCACTTTAGTAGATATTGCCAAACAGTTACGCTAAGTACTACATTCCCTCCATTAGAGCATGAGGATTCCAGTTGCTCCACATCCTAAAGAATGTTTGGTGTTTTGGTCTTTTTCTATTTAACAATTCTATTTTTAAAAACTTAATTCTGGGCTGGGCGCGGTGGCTCAAGACTGTAATCCCAGCACTTTGGGAGGCCGAGGCGGGTGGATCACGAGGTCAAGAGATCGAGACCATCCTGGTCAACAAAAAGTGAACCCCGTCTCTACTAAAAAATACAAAAAATTAGCTGGGCATGGTGGTGCGTGCCTGTAATCCCAGCTACTCAGGAGGCTGAGGCAGGAGAATTGCCTGAACCCAGGAGGCGGAGGTTGTGGTGAGCCGAGATCGCACCATTGCACTCCAGCCTGGGTAACAAGAGCGAAACTCCATCTCAAAAAAAAAAATTAATTCTTACATAGTTTTAACTTTTATTATTGTCATGACTAATAAGGCCAATAACTTATTGGTCATTTAATTTTTTACGTAAACTATCTGTTTAATATTATTCGTATTTTTATTAGGTTGTTTATCCTCTTTTTTTTCCCATCACAACCTTACAGTGTTTTATTTTAATTTAATTTAATCTAATTTTTTTTATTGTATTTAGTTTCTGGGGTACATGTGCAGATCATGAAGAGTTGTTGCATAGGTACATACATGGCAAGGTGGTTTGCTGCCCTCTAACCCCGCCCACCTATATCTGCTATTTCTCCCTTCATTATCTCCCCCCTAGCCCCACCCAACTGACCGCAGTGTGTGATGCTCCCCTCCTTGTGTCCACATGTTCTAATTGTTCAACACCCATCTATGAGTGAGAACATGTGGTGTTTGGTTTTCTGTTCTTGTGTCAGTTTGCTGAGAATGATGGTTTCCAGATTCATCCATGTCCCTATGAAGGCACAAACTCGTTTCTTTATGGCTGTATAGTATTACATGGTGTATATGTGCCACATTTTCTTTATCCAGTCTCTCATTGATGGGCATTTGGGTTGGTTCCAGGTCTTTGCTGTTTTAACAGTGCTACAATGAACATACATGGCCTGTGTCTTTATAATAGAACAATTTATAATTCTTTGAGTATATACCTAGTAATGGGATTGCTGAGTCAAATGGAATTTCTATTTCTAGGTCCCTGAGTAATTGCCACACTGTCTTCCACAATAGTTTCACTAATTTTCACTCCCACCAACAGTGTAAAAGTGTTTCTATTTCTCCACATCCTCTCCAGCTATTTCTCCACATCCTCTCCAGCATCTGTTGTCTCCAGATTTTTTAATGATCACCATTCTAACTGGTATGAGATGATATCTCAATGTGGTTTTAATTTACATTTCTCTAATGACCAGTGATGATGAGCATTTTTTCATATGTTTGTTGGCCTCATAGATGTCTTATTTTGTAAAGTGTCTGTTCCCACTTTTGAGTGGGTTTGTTTGTCTTTTTCTTATAAATCTGTTTTAGTTGCTAGTAGAGTCTGGATATTAGCCCTTTGTCAGATGGGTAGATTGCAGAAATTTCTTCCCATTCTGTTGGTTGTTGGTTTGCTCTAATGATTGTTTCCTTTGCTATACAGAAGCTTTGGAGTTTAATTAGATCCCAGTTGTCTATTTTCGCTTTTATTGTCAATGCTTTTGGTGTTTTAGCCATGAAGTATTTGCCTATGCCTAGGTCCTGAATGGTTTTGCCTAGGTTTTCTTCTAGGGTTTTTATGGTGTTAGGTCTTATATTTAGGTCTTTAATCCATCTGGAGTTAATTTTAGTGTAAGGTGTCAGGAAGGGGTTACACAAACCAGTAAATCTGGAAGAAATGGATAAATTCCTGAACATTTGCATTCTCCCAAGATTAAACCAGGAAGAAGTTGAATCCCTGAATAGACCAATAGCAAGGGCTGAAGTTGAGGCAGCAATTAATAGCCTACCAATGAAAAAAGGCCCAGGTCCAGACAGGTTTACAGCTGAATTCTACCAGACGTACAAAGAGGAGCTGATTCCATTCCTTCTCAAACTATTCCAAGCAATACAAAAAGAGGGATTCCTCCTCAACTCATTTTATGATACCAACATCATCCTAATACCAAAACTGGGCATAGATGCAACTAAAAAAGAAAACTTCAGGCCAATATCCATGACAAACACAGATGCAAAAATCTTCAATAAAATACTGGCAAACAGAATGCAACAGGAAATCAAAAAACTTATTCATCATGATCAAGTAGGCTTCATCCCAGGAATGCAAGGCTGGTTCAACATATGCAAGTCTATAAATGTAATCCATCATATAAACAGAACCAAAGACAAAAACCACATGATTATCTCAATAGATGCAGAGAAGGCCTTTGACAAAATTCAATGGCCCTTTATGCTAAAAACTCTCAATAAACTAGGTATCAATGGTACATATCACAAAATAATAAAAGCTATTTACGACAAACCCACAGCCAATATCATACTGAATGGGCAAAACCTGAAAGCATTCTCTTTGAAATCAGGCACAAGACAAGGATGCCCTCTCTCACCACTCCTATTCAATATAGTATTGGAAGTTCTAGCCAGAGCAATCAGGCAAGAAAAAGAAATAAAGGGTACTCAGTTAGGAAAAGAGGAAGCCAAATTGTTTCTATTTGCAGATGACAAGATTCTATATTTAGAAGACCCCATCATCTCAGCCCAAAATCTTCTGAAACTAATAAGCAATTTCAGCAAAGTTTGTTCTCTTTTTAAATTAATGGTAAGGGTGTATATATTCTGAGTGCATGTTTTTTGTGAATAAAGGTATTGCAGATATCTTCTCATGGATGATATCTTCTTCTGTGTAAGGAGTGGTTCTGTGTCTATTCACTCTTATGATTGTCTTTTTTGTCATTGTTGTATCGAATTATTATAATGGTATGAAGAATAAGTGATGAGCAAATTTTAAATGAAATATACATGAAGGAAAAACAATTGTAGACTCTTAACATTAGAAGCATAATTTTAAAAAATTCTAAACAAAGGAATATTTGTATCAGTTATCATTTTGGAGATTGTGAATAGAGGCTGATATCAGGAGCCTTTGGTATTATTTATGCACAAAGTTTAGCTTTTCTTTTTTGTTGTTGTTTGCTTACTATCATTACTAGGGTTTTTTTTTCTGTTATTTTAGATTCAGAGGGTCACTTGCAGGAATGTTACATAGGTAAATTGCATGTTGCTAAGGTTTGGTGTACAGATGATCCCATCATCCAGTAGTGAGCAAAATACCCATAATACCTGATAGGTAGTTTTTCAACTTACCCCACTATCCCACCCTCATTCCTCTAGTAGTTCCTAGTGTCTTATTGTTGCCAGTTTGATGTTCATATTTACCCAAAATTTAGCTTCTGCTTATGAGTAATAACAGGTATTTGGATTCATGTTCCTGAGTTAATTCACTTAGGAAAATAGCCTCCAGATCCATTCATGTTGCTGCAAAAGACATAACTTCATTGTCTTTTATGGCTGTGTAGTATTTCACGGTGTATATGTATCACACTTTATTTAGTCCACTTTGATGGATGTTTAGTTTGACTCCCTATTTTTGTTATTGTGAAATAGTCCTGTGACAAACACATGAGTGAATGTGTCTTTTTTTGTAGAATGATTCATTTTCTCTATGGGTATATAACCCATAGTAGGATTGCTGGGTCGAATGGTAGTTTTGTTTGAAGTTTCTTCAAGAAGTCTCCACACTGCTTTCCACAGTGCCTGAACTAATTTACATTTTCATCAGTACTTATTTTTGACTTTTTAACAATAGTCATTCTGACTGGTGTGACATGGTATGTAATTGTGGTTTTGATTTGCATTTCTCTAATCATTAGTGATGTTGAGAATTTTAAAAATATATTTGTTGGCCACATGTATATCTTCTTTTGAGAAGTGTATGTTCAGGTTCTTTACCCATTTTTAATTTGTTCGTTGAATTGTTTAAGCTTCCTATAGATTATTAAAACTTTGTCAGATGCATAGTTTGTGAATAATTTCTCCCATTCTGTATGTTGTCTGTTTATTCTTTTGATAGTTTACTTTTCTGTGTAAAAGCTCTTTAGTTACTTAGGTCCCACTTGTCAATTTTTGGTTTTGCTGCAATTGATATTGGGAATGTGGTCATAAATTCCTTGCCAATGCTGATATCCAGAATGGTATTTCCTAGGTTTACTTTAAGTATTTTTATAGTTTCAGGTTTTACACTCAAGTCTTTAGTCTATCTTGGCCTAATTTTTGTATATAATATAAGGAAGTGGTTCAGTTTCAAACTTTTACGTATGGCTAGCCAGTTATCTCTGCACCATTTATTGAATAGGGAGTCCTTTCTCCATTGCTGGTTATTGTCAACTTTGTTGAAGACCAGATGGTTGTAGGTGTACAGCTTTATATCGAAATTCTCTATCCTGTTCCACTGGTCTACATCTGTTTTTGTACAGTACCATGCTGTTTTGGCTACTCTAGCCTTGTAGTGTTGCTTGAAATCAGGTAGGGTAATACCTCTGGCTTTATTAATTTTGGTTGGGATTGCTTTGGTGATCCAGGCACTTTTTTGGTTTCATATGGACTTTAGAAAAAGTATTTTTTTCTAATTCTGCAAGTAACATTTTGCTAATTTGATAAGAATGCACTGAATCTGTACATTGCTTTGGGAAGTATGGCCATTTTAACATGAGCATAGAATGATTTTTCATTTGTTTGTGTTATCTCTGATTTCTTACAGCAGTGTTTTATAATTTTTTTTTTGAGACAAAGTTTCACTCTGTCACCCAGGCTGGAGTGCAGTGGCATGATGGCTCACTACAACACTGCCTTCTGGGTTCAAGTGATTCTTCTGCCTCAGCTTACCAAGTAGTTGGGACTACAGGTGTCTGCCACCATACCCAGCTAGTTTTTGTATTTTTAGTAAAGATGGAGTTTCACCATGTTGGCCAGGCTTGTCTCAAACTCCTGACCTCAAGTGATCTACCCACCTTGGCGTCCCAAAGTGGTGGGATTACAGGTGTAAGCCACTGAGCCTGGCTTGTCATTTTTATTGTAAAGTCTTTTTACCTCCATTGTTAGCTGCATTTCTAGGCATTTTATTTGTTTGTGATTATTGTAAATGGGATTACATTCTTGATTTTATTTGGCTCTCAGCTTGGATGTTATTGGTGTATAGAAATGCTAGATTTCTGTACATTGACTTTGCAACCTGAAACTTGATTGACTTTGTTTATCAATTCTAGAAGCCTTTGGGCAGAGGCTATGGGGTTAGGTATAGAATCATATCATCTGCAAAGAGAGATAGTTTGACTTTCTCTCTTCCTATTTGGATGGATTTTATTTCTTTCTCTTGCCTTATTGCTCTGGCTCACACTTGCAGAACTACGTAGTTTAAGAGTGATGAGAGTTGGCATCCTTGTCTTGTTGCAGTTCTCAAGGGGAATGCTTCTAGCTCTTGCCTATTCAGCATGATGTTGACTATGGGGTTGTCCTAGATGGCTCTTATTATTTTGAGATATATTCTTTTTATGCCAAGTTTGTTGAGGGTTGTTAACATGAAGCAATGTTAAATTTTATTAGAAAGACTTTTCTGCATCTATTAAGATGATTATGTGGTTGATAGATCTTTCTCCATTCCTTTACTTTGAGCCTATGGTCATTGCTAATGCATGAGATGTGTCGCTTGAAGATAGCAGATAGTTGAGTCTTACTTTTTGTTCTTAATCTAACTTGCCTCTCTGTGCCTTTTAAGTGGAGTGTTTAGCCCATTAATATTAATATACAAGGACTTGATCCTGTCATATTGTTAACTGGTTGTTATGTAGACTTGATTGTACAGTTGCTTTCTAGTGCCAATGGGCTGTGTACTTAATTGTGTTTTTGTGTTGACAGGTATTGTTCTTGTGTTTCCATGTTTAGCCCAGCCTATAAACCTTTTATAAGGCAGGTCTAGAGATAACAAATTCCGTTAGTGTTTGCTTTTCTAAGAAGATTTTACTTCTCATTCACTTGTAAAGCTTACCTTGGCAAGATACAAAATTCTTGGTTGGAATTTCTTTTGTTTAAAGATACTGAAAATAGGTTCCTCAATCTCTTCTGGCTTATAAGGTTTCTGCTGAAAGGTCCACTATTAGCCTTCTGGGGTTCCCTTTGTAAGTTACCTTCCCTTTCCTTGTAGCTGCTTTCAGATTTTTTCTTTCCAGTTGACCCTGAAGAATCTAATCATTACGTGTCTTGAGGATAGTCATCTTTAACAGTAATTTGCATGTTTACCTCTCTAGCAAGATTGGGGAAATTTTCAGACTAGGCCTTCAAATAGTTTTCCAAGCTGTTTACTCTTTCTCTTTCATGAATGCTAACGACTTGTAGGTTTTGTCTCTCTACGTAATGTGGTATTTTTGGAGGTTTTATTCCTTATGAAAATTCTTTTTTCTTTATTTTTGTCTGCCTGTATTTACTTAAAGGAGTGGTCTTTAAGTTCTGAGTTCTTTTCCCTCAGGTTGGTCTATTTCATTGTTAATGGTTCCAATTATATTATGAAATTCCTGGAGTGAATTTTTCCATTCTAGAACATCAGTTTTGTTCTTTCTTAAATTTGTCACCTTCCAGCTCTTGAATTGTTTTATTGTTTGTCTTGGATGGGTTTCAACCTTTTCCTGTATTTCATTGAGTTTCTTTGCCATCCAGATTCTGAATTCTATTTTTCTGATTTCAGCTATTTCAATCTGGTTAAAACCATTGTTGTAAATCTAGTGCAATCATGTGGAGGTAAGAAGACATTTTGCCTCTTAGTTTTGCCAGAATACTTACTCTGGTACTTTCTCATTTGTGAGTGCTGAGATTTCTACAAACATTGAAGTTCTAGTACTTTGAATTAGAGCTTTTTGTTTTTATTTTCTTTATTGTCTTTGAGAATCTGACTGTGGTGTAAGTTGGATTTAGTCTATTGGCTTTGTTTATAGATGTTTTCAGAGTGACAAGACTCAGCTTGACTCTTCTGGGCTGCATTTTCTAACCCTGAGAGGTTAGTATTGGGTCCATAGCTTTGTCCTCTGTCCTCTCAAAGTTGGGCATCAGTTGCACTGGGGAGACTGAGATGCTCCCAGGCCACTGGCAATAGCACTCTGGTAAGGCAGTAGTGTTGCAACGGAATGGCAGGGGTGCTACAGGTGAAAGTGCTCCAGCAGGAGTCATCATCAATAGTGCTATGGTAGGGTAGTGGGGGACAGCAGCAAAATCACTTTTGTGGTGGCTGTTGACAAAGGCACTCTGTCAGGGCAGCTCAGGCTGCACTGTGAGCAGGCACACCTGGTCAGGGACCCTGAAAGGCACTGGCAGAAGGGGAGGTGCACAGATCAGACTTGCCTCAGTCCTGTAGGATAAACAGATTTGCTTTCTCCAGGTCTAGCATTTGGCAAAAGTCAGAGCCATCTAGAGTATGGAGGGTCTTGGCATATGGGAACCCATGGCTGCATTCCACTACAGCCATCATCACACTAAATTTTGTAGGTAGACTCAAGCTCTGACTCTGTTGACCTACAGGCGGCTCCCCCTGCCAAATAAAATGTCCATGGGGATAGTGAGGTTTCCTGGAGGCTTGTGACAAGGATCCTGAAAACTTGTGACAAGAATGGGCTGCTCCACACTTACGTCACACATACTTTTCGTAGGAGCCATTTAGTGCCAGGAACAAGTCCAGGCACTTAACAATCCTGTGCAGGGTTCTCAGCTTCTTCCCCCTTCAGCCCTGGTGTCTGTGTTATCTCTCTGTCCTCTCTCAATGCATTTTCTCAAAAGATCTGTTAAGAATACGCCAGTCTACTAGATATTTTGGTTTTTCTTGGTGGGAAAACATCTTCCTGATTGCATCTAGTTGGCCTTTTAAGAGTATCTTTTGATAGATAATCATTTTTTATTTTAATATCGTCTACATGTTCCATTTTACTCCTTTTGTGCTAGGTATATTTGTGTTTTGTTTAAGAAGGTTTTACCTATTCCACATTCATATAAACATACTACTACTGTAGACAAAGAACACCTTAAGAGCTTTGATGCTATCCTTTTTGTATTTTGATGTACAAACATGGTGGGAATGGTTTTGGTGCATAGCATGAGGTAAGGAGTAGACACATTTTGCAGTCATCTAACTATATCAGTGATAAAGAATAGCTTATTATTAAAAAGCCATACCATCCATAATTTAGTTTCACCTTTGATTAAATTCTAAAGTATGAGCTGTTTCTGGGTTTCCTCTTATATCGTATTAGTTTATTTATCGGTCATTACATCAATAGAGGACTCTCTTCATTATTGCTTTAATAATTCATACAAGATATCATTTTTTCAATCGCTTTACCAGCTTTGTTTTCCTTTTCACCATTATATTATATGTTGCTGGCACTTTGCATTTCACGTAAACATTTGAATCGACAACAGAGAAATGTTATGATTGCTAACCTGATGCAAGCTTTGAGAATTGTTATTCTTAGAGCTTTGTGGTAATGTTTTCCCCTCAGAAGTACGTCTTGTCAAGCTCTATGGGATTTTATCCTAAACATGTACAGACTGATATTCAGCCAAATATTCAGTTGGAACAACATAGAAATTATTGGATGCCTTCCTCCTTGTAACCACTGAAATTTCCCTCACCAATTCTAGACTCCTCAGCCTCCTCAAACCCCTCCTTCTACCTCTTTACTTCAGTGGCATTGCCAAGCCCTGTTCAGGATCCTTCTTTGTCTGATGTATTTTGAAAATTGCTTCTTGGCCCAAAGCCTAAGCAATGACACAGCTTACATCATGTGTTTCCTTTCTCACAAGGATCACAGTCAGAGCTGCCTGTTTCCTAATGTCTGAAATAGTTGTTTCTATATTTCACCCATTTCTAGATGCTAATGATGAGAGATTAATTCTGGATCAGCTCATTACCTCTGAGCTAAAAGTAGAATTCTAAATATATTTGTATTAAGTTTGCTCAACATGTATTTATTATCTGTTTTCTTATCTGATTCATATTTTTAGAAGTGCACTAAAAGTCAACAGAGAATTATGTTAGTTTGTGGTTTTAGTAAATTTGTTCCAGAGCATGGTAAGTTGAAAGTATAAAGGCAGAAGTGCAATATTTTCATATTCCAAACACCAATATGAATAAAGTCCTTCTTGGTGATTATGCATTTGACAATTAATGTATCAATTCTTAATTCCCCTTTAGGTGAAAAAAAATTTCCTTCTTTTAAATAAATTTCTAAGTGATCCCATATCCTTCAATACAGAATAGCAAATTGGGTAGATTATGTTGTATCCATAAAGGCTGTAAAGTAATTTATATTAGAAATTGAACCCAAATATCTTATACAAATACAACATAATTCTGCAATGTATATCTCATGTTAAATAATCAGTTCACCTAACTTTGAAATTTACTAAGATATTAAAATTGAATCTGTTTTTCATTCATGTACCTAGTGAATCTTTGTATTTATAGTAAAAAGTCAACTAACCTTTGATATCAAAATCATTGTTACAGCAATAGATTAGCCTTATTCTATGTGTCCATGAATTCAAAGACTCAGTATTAGAGTTAAAGAAACCTTGATTTTACTTATTTTGTGAGTTTAATTGATGAATATAATAATTAATATATAGATTAACAACTTTGAGTAGATTATTTCTAAAAAAGATTTCCTTGTGAGCAAAGTTTCCTTAATTGTATGAGCTCCAACTAATTTCATGTATGAATGCTGATGTAAAATGTATTGTTTTAAGAGGTAGATATGTGGTAAAAACAGGATATACTGAAATAAGCCAAGGGATTCATATGTTGACTTTTTATTTTCCAAGTTGCATGAACATTTAAAGTTCTTGCAGTCTGGTTTAAGAAAAATCTACAGTTTAAATAATATTATTAAATAGCTTAGCTAAAAAGAACTGTAGTTTTCTTTTTTTTAGTAATCCTTTAAATCTATATTGTGCATATATATATATATATATAGTGCTTATATATGGCAAGAATATTTTGAGGAGATTACAAAATGGGCAAAATGGGAGATATATTTATTATTCTTTTCTCCAGCAAAACAATGAAGGCATCTTTCACATCTTTGAGTCTTTGCTATTTCACTGAAATATATATATATTCTCTAATCTATAATATGTTTAAAAATAATATTAGAGATGATGATAATAAACATTTAATTAGATCACAAAGTACTGAAGTATTAAAACAATGTTAACAGACATGTTTAACCATCTTTTAGATTTTTATGATCATTTGAGAATTTTTATTTGTCGCTATTAAATAACTAATTTGCCTAAATAATGTGAGTTACATGAAGCTACTCATGTTTCTCATATTGTTGATAATCTATATTCTCCATATATGTCTAAATTATTTGTACCAATAAAATATAAACCTGATTCTTATTATACATAATTTGGCAGAAGCCAATAGCATATGGAGGTATCTTGTGCAACATAGGCATTTAACATAGAGGCTTACAGCTCAAAAACTGCACTGTGCAAACATTAATACAGCCTGCCATTTGCCAAGGGAAATACTTTTGTGAGCCTCATTAATTTAATTGGTCCCTGTCATCTAGTTAAAAAGGAGAAACGAAGAGCATTTTCTGACAAAACCAAAGATGGTTAAAAGTCCTATTAGATTGTGTAGCACTTCAGAAATTTTCGAGTTAGGAAGGAAATTGAATTGAGAAAATTTAATTCAGCATTTTGTAACACCTGCCTCATCCTTTTCATTCCCCCCATCTCTCATATAGTGAATCATAAAATTTCTAACTCAAAAGGAGTCAGAACTCTTAAATCCTAAGAGCTTACACTAATTATTCTCTTCTTTCTAATTGTATATCAATGTATTTTATCTCTTGAGGTATAATTGTAAGATTATATCAATTCCATGTGAATGTTCTCCTAACATCTCTCCAAGCTCCTAGCCTGAAAATCAGTGTAGACATCCCTCTGCCTCCCAGAGCTGGATGTTTTGCAAATTCAAAATTGTTTCCTTCTTCACTCAGTCTCTGTTCCCATCAATGTAGTTATAAATTTCACCTTGCACCCCTCTCCACCTTGATATGGAAAAGGCAATAAAACCTAATCAACCAGTTATTTCCCTGCTCCTTGCTCCCAGCTGGTAATGACACAAGTCACTTGGAGAAGGGATTGTTCCCTTGACCTTAAATTAACCCACTTTGTGGGCAGGAACTGGAGTAGCTTGTTTCACTCAGCCCCCTACTGGCCTCTCCTTGTGAGAGGGAGCATGCAAGTAAGCAAATGTGTGAACCAGATGGTCACTCCTCTCTTGTGGGAGCAGGCTCTACGAGGGCCCCACAGCAGTGTCCAAACTCCTGCCCTCTTGGCACCTGGGTTCTTGTCCAGGAAGAATCAGGTCACACTAACAGATTGAAAAGTAGTGTGCGCAGAGGATTTTATTGGGCAGTGGAAGTGGCTCTCAGTGGGATGAGAGTTGGAAAGGGGATGGTATAGGAAGAAGGCAAGCTTTCCCTGAAGCTGCACCATCTGAAGTTGGCCATGTCTATTCATTGTCTCTGATGCTCAGCCGCTGCTATCCCCACCACTCAGCTGCTTGTATCCCTGATACTCAGATGCTTGTATTCCCTAGTGCTCAGCTGTTTGTGTTGCTCTGCCAGCTGATCTTTTTATGGGGACAGGATAGGGGCATGACACACCAAAAAGGTCATATTTGGGTTGAAAAATGTGGTCAGTTCTTTTCACTTAGGCCTGTGGTTCCAGACTTAAGGGTGGTGTTTAGCTGAGAGCTCAGCTGTTCTGTATCAGAAACAGTTGTTTGGATGCTTTCAGGAAGGCACTTCTAGGGTCTGTTTCTGGGAAAGAGCCACAGTGAGTGTTCTGGGCAGTATTTCCCACTTTACTTGTAGAACGTGGAAATCCTTCCAAGGGAATATGGGACTACTTTTGCTTCATCTCTCCTCCAGACCTAGCTTCCTGGAAGACACTCAAGGCCATGTCCAGTGCCTGAAAATGTTCATTTTAGGCTCTTTTTTATTCTGATTTTGAATTATAACCCTTCTTGTTTATTTTCAACATGCCCGTCACTAACTTCTGGAGTAGGGGGTCAACAAACTACAGCCTTTGGTCCAAATTCTGACTTCTATCTATCTTTGTACAGCCCACAAACTGAGGATGAGGTTTGCATTTTTTAATGGTTCAAGAAAAATTAAATGGTGAATAATGTATCATACATGAAAATAATATAAAATTTGAATTTCAGAGTCCATCCACAAACTTCTGTGGAAGCACACCCATACTCGCCTGTTTAGGTTTTGTTTGTGGCTCCTTTCCTGTTGTAATGGCAGTTGAGTAATTATCAATGAGATGATGAGGCCCATAGAGCCTAATATTCTTCCTATCAGGACCTTTCAGAAAAAGTTCGCCAAACTCTGTCCTAGAATATTACCAGAACACAGATGTGGGGACTTTATAATACTTCAGGCAAGTCCCTTAGGGCGTTAAAGTTTCAGTATGTAGAACTAAGAACTAGACATTGTTCTTGCACACAGATCTAGGCTTCCAGATTCTGCTAATAGAAGTACCTCTATTGTAATGCACTCACACACCACTGTTCTCTCCCTCTAACCTCATCAGGTAGGTGGTTGTGGCTCAGCAGCCAGCACCAGCCAAGAAGTGTATTTCAGCACCTCACAGTTGTGTCTTCTTGTGACAGCTTATTAAACCTTCAGTGGTTTGGTTTCTCCATCCATAAAATGAAGTCTTGAAATAAATGGTGTCTGTGTTTTTTCTTGCTCCAATATTCCACTTTTATGATCGTACTCACAATCAATGGAAAACAACTTTTAAAATTTTAAATTTCAAACCAGTTGTTGAGTGCAAGTTGGAAACATTTGAGAGAAATGGATAGCTTTGTCTCAGTTAAGCATCTCATACTGGGATGATTTTGTTTTATTTCTAAAATACCCCTTTCATTCCAAACTGCCTGGAGCACTTCAGCATGAAACATTAGTCTCTGGGAAAGTCCACCAGCCTGAAACCCAACAGAGCTTATACCAGAGACTCATAAGCCTGCTCCTCAATTATTTTGTACCTCCCTCACTGATAATGCTTTTTGAAGAGGGTAAGTGATACAATTGAACTTGTTCATACACACACAGTCAGCTCCCTAACTCCATTAAGCCAGTGTTTGTATTCTACTTTCTAAATTAGTTAAAACCGGTAGCAAATTTAGCAATGCTATTTTGGTTAATTTCCCTAATCCGGGGAACACCGGCAGCTCCTCTGGATCACCAGAGAAGTTTCTTTTGCATTGTAAATGTTTTTTTCCCTAAGTGAAAATGCAGTTTCAATGGTCATTCAAATTGTACCAGGCTACCGGTGGATTTTAAATGTAGTAAGCTGCTGCTGCTACATTTAAAAGGACAGTGCGAGTCATCCTTTAATACATTGTCACCTGCAAGTTGTTTCTTTGCTTTGCCTAAGGGCCCCTGTTGAAAATACACTTGTATGAGCAATTATCATGTGTTTTTGGTTCAGCAAGTGGTCTTTCTACTGTATATTATACTTTCCCATAGATTGGCTGTGCCTCATTTTCTCTCTTGTTTGTAACCAAAAGTTGGCTTCGTTATTCAGCTCTTCCTTTGTTAATGAGCTGTAGACTTACTCTCTTGAATTATTCAAATGGCTTTTCTTTTTATATAAAGCACACCAATGGTAGGAAAGTTCAATTCAGTATCAAAGACCTACTGCTGCCCCTTTAAGGACACTCTCTTTAGGATCTTTGTATTCACTCTTCTCTGCAGGTGTGGCTGCACCTGTACCTTAATTGTTCACAGTACTTGGGTGACTAGTCTATTTTGAAAGTGCATCTAGGAAATAGCAATTGCGCCACCAACCTCGATAATGTCTCCCGTGATTTCACAATCCTTGCAACTAGGGAAACTTTAGCTTTTTCTACACATTTAGTTAAAGGCAACATTTTTTTTTTTACATGATCAATTGTAAGATCTAGGAAACTGTATCTAGGAAACTGGACAACGTCATGGTTTTTATAATACAGGTATGACTTGAACTGCTCCCAATGAAGGTTATTTACTCAGTTAAGTAACTAATGCAGAATAAATATTGATGGTTTCTATGCATTTCTCTGAGGCATTATTTGAAGAACGGTTATACTTGATAGTCATTATAGAAAATCTAAAAACACAGACAAACTTTCTCTCTCTTTCTGTTGACAATTAAGGCAGAATGGCTTTGAATGGCCAGACATCTGCTCTGTGCTGTTTTTACTTTACTTTCATTTCCTGGAAATTCTCTTAGAACATCACTGTTAAATCCCCAAGAAATGCTCCCTTAGTCATAAGTATGGCTCCTCTGTAAACAAGATGCAGGTGGAATTGATGAAGAATTCCTGTTTTCCCATCTGCTGTATAAATTTAGGATTTTAAAGGTTTGATATGGAGAATGCAGAGTTCTCTCTGAGCCACTTGGAGTTAAAATGGCATGATAAAGAATTCAGGCAAAGAACTACGGCTCAAATCTTTCCTGTTCAAATTATCTCAACTGAAATCTACTTGTTCACTCTCTGCTGTCTCCTCACATTTATTATGTGAGTTGTTATGAACTTGGAATGGGATTACTGTGGAAAGAGCGGAGGAGATTTACTTGAAATTTTTCCTGAAATTCTCTCTTCCATCGTGGACCAGGTAGCCTATGGAGCTAATGGTATTATTTAACATTCACTAGAGAAACCTCTAGGTTACCCAGATTACAGAAAGTTTCTATGGTATGATGCAGGGAAGGGAGCCCAGATAGAGCCCAGTAAAATTCCTACACTAAGGTGAGAGAACGAAGATCCAGATAGACCAAGAAAAGTAGAGTTTTCAGAACAAGAGTACAGGAAAGAATAGTGTTGTACAGAGAAGGAATCAGCACATGTATGGGAGAAAACTGCTCAAGGGACTCAATAAAAATATGTGAAAGGATTAGAGGGAATAGTAACTGATGCTCACACAAGGCTAGGAATACTGCTTCTTCCCACCTTCAATGAAAATTCATCATTTACAGGGCTTGAGTAAAGTACTAGGGTCTTGTGTTAGAAGAGGGATGTGAGTAGCCCTAGAATTAACTTTACTCTGCTCTTACTAAAAAAAATCTTAAAAGCAAGATCAGAATGAAGAAAACAATTCATAGAATTATATTTAATATGTACAAAAAGTTAAGAGACATAGTAGATACAAAAAAGATCAAAATTGAAGCTCCAGAAATAAAAACTGATGTGTAAGGTGAAAAAGACATTTGATGAGATTAACCGCAGGTTGGATAAAAAATAATTTTCAAAATATATACAAAAGATAAGTGAGCTGTGGGGCAATTTTGAAGAAAATATGTAGGTGAAATTTGACTATTCAAAGGAAAAGAAGACAGAAAAATCATTTAAAGAATAGTGGTAAAAATTTCAAATTTGAGCCACAAATGTTACATGTAAAAGATGAAAAAAATATATATCATGGTAACCCTATCACTAAGCAAAATAAAGCTTGAGGGATGACATTGACACCAGAAAGAGATTTGGTAATAAAAAATTACCAATAATAAGTATTTCAAAATGATACAAGGATCAATTCATTAAGAATACATAAGAATCCAAAACATGTTAGCCTCTATTGAGTCTAGCACTTTCTCATCTTCAAAATACATGAAGAAAATATGGTAAAACTATAAGGGAAATGATCAAATTAATGATTCTATTTAGGGACTTCAACATCTCTCTCCATAATTGATAGAACATGCAGACAGAACATCAGAAAGAATATATAAAAACTGAACAATACTATCAATAAGAGTTGATAATTAATATTTTTAGAACTCAACTCCAAAACAGTAGAATAAACATTTTTCCAAGTGTTTGTTCACCAAGATAGATAAATATTCTTGGCTGTAAATCGGATCACAGTAAATTTAGAAGAATTCAGGTGATACAGATTATTTTCTCTGACCACAATGAGGTTAAGTTAGAAACAAACCACAGAGGGATGTCTGGATGATAAAAAAAATTGGAAACTAAAAAATACACTGTGAAATGACTTATGATCTAAGAAGAAATGGAAAAGGAAATTGAAAGTAGTATATGTTGAATGAAAATAAAAACACGGTATATAAAAATTTGTGGCATTCCAGTAAAGCTGGGGCTATGGTAAAAGTTATATCCTGGCCAGGCGCGGTGGCTCAAGCCTGTAATCCCAGCACTTTGGGAGGCCGAGGCGGGTGGATCACGAGGTCAAGAGATCGAGACCATCCTGGTCAACATGGTGAAACCCCGTCTCTACTAAAAATACAAAAAATTAGCTGGGCATGGTGGCCTGTGTCTGTAGTCCCAGCTACTCAGGAGGCTGAGGCAGGAGAATTTCCTGAACCCAGGAGGCGGAGGTTGCCGTGAGCTGAGGTCGCGCCATTGCATTCCAGCCTGGGTAACAAGAGCGAAACTCCGTCTCAAAAAAATAAAGTTATATCCTGAGATATCTATATTAGAGAAAAAGCAGTGACAGGTCAATAATTTCAGCTTCTACCTTCACAAACTAGAAAAAAGGGCAGACTAAATACAACATAAGCAGAGGAAAGGAAATAATAAAGGTAAGAGGGATGATAAATACCAAACAGAAAAACAATGGAGAAAATCAATGAAACCTAAAGGTGATTCTTTGAGAAAATCAATACAATTGATAAGCTTCTAGCCACAGTGGTCAGGAGAGAAAAAAAGAGAAGACACATATTGCCAGTACCAGGAAAAAGAGAGATTATAAAAATACCAAATGGATAATAAAGTATCGTGAACACATTTATGCCAACATACTTTAACATTGGGATGTAATAAATCCCTTAAAGTGTATGCATTACCATATTTCACTCCTTAAGAAATAAAGTGCTCCAATAGCTATACATATAAAAGAAATTAAATTTGTAGTTAAAACCATTTTCACAAGGAGACTTAGCACAGATGGCTTCATGGGTAAATTCAATCAAATAATTAAAGAAGAAATAATACCAAATCTGCATAAATTTGTTCAGAAAATTGACAAGAAGAAATATTTCCAACTTATTCTGTGCAACCTGCATTGTCCTCATATGAAAACTAGGATAAAAATATTACAATAGAAGAAAAGTGCTGAGCTGTCTTTCTCATGAATATAGGATGTAAACATTTAAACAATATTTGAGCAAATTGAATCATACAATATTTAGAAAGAATAACATGTTATTACCATGTGGATTCATTCCAGAATGCAAGATTGATTCACTATTCCAAAATCAACCAATTTAATTTCACCGTATGTATCGGTTTTCCAATGTTAAATAATTAGTTACCACACATTTAGCCATTTAAACAACACCCATTTACTGGTACATATTCTGTAGGTCAGAAGTTTAGTGTGATGTAGCTGAGCCTTTTACTGAGCATATGACAAGGATGAGACAAAGGTGTTGGGTGGTTTGAATGATTTTCTGGAGGGCTTGGGGAAAAACCTGCTTTCAAGTTCACTTTTGTCAGCAGAATTCAGTGACTGTGGTTGTAGGTCCGAGGTCCCCATTTTACTCTGGTTGTCAGCTGGTGGCTGCAATCAGCTTCAAGAGATGATTCATATTCCTTAATATGTGGCTCCTTCCATCTTCAAGCCAGCAACAGTGCATCAAATCCTTCTCATGCTTCAAATCTCTGATTTGCTTTTCTACAATTAGTTGGAAGAAACTCTGCTTTTAATGAGCTCATGTGATAATGTTTCTTTCTTAAAGTCAAATGTGCCATGTAAAATGCCCTAATCAGGGCAGTAAAATCATCACATTCACCGTATTCCCAGTTCTGCAGATTATGCAGGGCCTATATCCTGGGGAAGGAGGGGAAATCTTGGGGAACATATTCAAATCCTGCCTGTATCACCATAGTAACACACTATAACAGATAAATCATGATTACCACAATAGATGCAAAAAATGCATTTTTCCAAATCAAATGTCCATTGCTGATAAAAATTCTCATTAAATAAAAAATTAAACAGAATTTACTCCAACAGATACAAGGCATATCCAATAGTGAATATGCCACTATCCAGTAGTGAAAAAGTGAAAGGTTTTCTTCTGTTGTGGACTAAATTGTGTCCTCCATCTCTAACCCCCAGTAGCTCAAAATGTGATTGTACTTTGATATAGGGCCTTTAAAGAGGTAATCAAGTTAAAAAGAGGCTGTTTTTTTTCTTTTTTTTTTTCTGTTTATGTGGTGAATTATGTTTATAGACTTGCGTATGTTGAAAAAAGAGGCTGTTAAGGTGTGCTCTAATCCAGCCAGACTGATGTCCTTATAAGACAAGGAGATTATGACATAGAAGAGACAAAAAGGATGCATGATCACAAAGAAAAGGCCATCTGAGAAAATGATGAGAAGGTGGCCGTGTGCACACTGAGGCAAGAGGCTTCAGGGGAAACCACACCTCTGTCTTGGACTTTTGGCCACCAAAACTGTGAGAAATAAGTTTCTGTTGCTTATGTCACCTGGTCTGTGGTATTTTGTTATGGCAGTCCTAGCAAACTAATATACTCCTCAAGACAGGAAAAAAGGGCCAGGCACGGTGACTCACGCCTGTAATCCTAGCACTTTGGGAGGCCGAGGCGGGTGGATCACAAGGTCAAGAGATTGAGACCATCCTGGTCAACACAGTGAAACCCTGTCTCTACTAAAAATACAAAAAATTAGCTGGGCATGGTGGCCTGTGCCTGTAATCCCAGCTACTCGGGAGGCTGAGGCAGGAGAATTGACTGAACCCAGGAGGTGGAGGTTGCGGTGAGCCGAGATCGCGCCATTGCACTCCAGCCTGGGTAACAAGAGCGAAACTCCGTCTCAAAAAAAAAGGAACAAAATAAGAATGTCTGTTCTTGGCATTCCTAGTGTCAACATACACTGGCAGTTCTATCCAACATGACAATGCAAGAAAAATTTAAAAAAGGAAACGTGAAAAAAGTGTGATCAACTCTATCTAATGTTCCCAGAAATGAGAGAATGAAGTAAAATCCTATTTATTTATGTACAGTTTAATTTATGCAACATCTAGAAAAACTGATGAAATCTATAAAATCTAGAACTAGTAAGTGATTTTAGGAAGACTGCAAGAAACAAGACTAATATACTGAAACTAATTATATTTCTTTATAGTAGCAAAAAAATTGGCAAAAAATTTAAAATCCCATTTATAATAGCATGAAAACATATGAACTACCTTAGGAATAAATATGACAAAAGTTTTAAAAGAATGTATACCTTGGAAACTATAAAATATTACAGGGAGAAATTATAAACACACCCAGAAAATGGTGAGTGTGTGTGTGTGTGGGGGGGGGGGGCTTTTTACCCTTATGTCAGGAGACAGTATTGTTAGGATACAACTTTTCTTCCAATTTGAGCTACAGATGCTATGCAACTTTAATCAAATATCCACAAAAATTTTGCAGAAATGCACAAGCAGATTCTAAAGATTTTATAGAAATACCAAGAAACTAGAATCGCAAAAAGAAATTTGAAAAAGCAAATAAACAACTATAAAGTTGGAAGATACAAACTATCTGAACTGCCTTGTGCCCTGTTGCAAGGCCAACATCACATGTTTAAAATTTTGTTACAGAAATATCCCATTTCTGGTAGCAATTTTTGTTTCAGGTATCTATTAGCATAAGATAAACTGTCTCAAAGTGTAGTGGCTTAAAACAATGGTATTTTATTATTTCTTATGATTTTGTGGGCAAATCTTCCAGTATAGTGGTTATTTGAGGCTGCTGTAGTGGCTGGAAGCTTGAGTTGGGCTGGAGCATTAAAGAGAACCTCCCTAGGTGTCTGGGTTGTGGCATGGACTGCTGGTTAAAGAACCCAGGTTCTCTTCCATGTTGTTTTATACTTTCCAAGTGGATTCACCTTTCAGTTGTCTGGCCTCAGCTTCATAACATAGTGGTTGGTTTCCAAAAATAAATGTTTCCAGGACTTTTATGGACTACTCCTGAAACTGGTACAAGATTACTTTTGCCACTTTACATTGATTAAAAGACCAGCCAACAGGTTAGTCTAAGATAGGAAGTGGACCTCATTGGTGGAAGTAGCAGGCATGTACAAGAATGGGAGGAATGGGAGGACCCAGCATTCTCTGTAGAGTATCTATTCCTAAACCTTCATTGACATGATGCAAATAGAACACCTATTTTCCACTTTGCCTTACCATCCCATGACCATGGTGGTATTTTTTTATTTATTCTCAGTCAAAACTGTACCTCATCTTCTGTTTGCTATTTTATTGTGTTGCTATAATCAATCACTTTCCTATTTGAAGAATTTCTCACCTTCTTTATTGTGACTCTGTTCCTTCAGCCTCCCTGGCAACTAAGGTGTGACTGCATAGCTTAGGGTCTGTCAACTGGATTAACTTACCTCAAACTTTAAAGACAGAATTCGCATAACTTGAAACAACTTTCCCCAGACAGAGTGGATGGGGAATCAAAACTATTTGTCTTGGAAGGGAATGCTGGTAGTACCAGGTGCAGCATCCATGAACATTTAAATATATGAGTTGTTGGGATGACAAAATTCCTCTCAGAGTCTCACCTTTCTGGTTGTAAGTTGTAAATCAATCCATCCTATCCCCTTCTGTGTTTTGTAAATCCCACATTTACCATATATGGAAAAGTCTAAGTATTAGCCAATCAGGATCAGCTATAATTGTGTGGTCCAACTCCAGCAAATAGGGTAAGGACACAGAAACAGGAATGGTGTTAGCATTAAAAACTCTTCTCCTCCTTTTTGGTATGCTCTTGCAATTGAAACAAGTGCAAGCAGCACTCTTCTGCAGAAGTAAAGGTGCCTTGCTAGGAAATTTTCTAAGTTCATGTTTCTTTTGACTATGCAGAGCACTTGTTTTCAACAATTTGGGGGCTCATTCTGGATCCCATTGTCCTTCAAAAGGGGCTAGGGACTACCTTTCATGGGGAGATGCATCCCACTGCCTTGTGGTGGTGGCCCCAGGAGTGCAGGACTGAGTCCCATCCCAAGTGATGAATAAATCCTGACCCTCAGCAACATGGGGAAAGGGAGTATCCTTAAGAATTCCGTGGCAACCAGGCAACTCTGTGCACAGACCAAGGTAAGAAATGTCACTATTGGGGCAACAACGCATTCCTTGCTGATTGGGGTCTCTGGAGGATGAAAGTGTGTAAGTGAGATGCATTGTTACGTGTGAAGTGAATGTGGAGTCCAGACTTGGTTCTGCGGCCACCTCATGCAGCTTAGGGCGGTTTTCCAGACAAGGGATCATACCAACCGGCCAATGCTAAGAGGGGTCTAAAACTCCCATGAGGGAAGCAGCCA
Source organism: Leontopithecus rosalia (assembly GCA_028533165.1). Lineage (NCBI taxonomy): Eukaryota > Metazoa > Chordata > Mammalia > Primates > Cebidae > Leontopithecus > Leontopithecus rosalia. Next base: position 150,286,066 of record CM052651.1, read on the forward strand.
GTAAGGATGAAGTGAGTGGTCACAAGAGTGCAAGAAACCTCCAATGGGAAAAGGGGAGGTTGAGCCTCTAGGATACAGTAGTACAAGAAATCTCTAATACAAGAGATTGAGCCTCACCAACTTCCAGGATGGGAAATACCCTGAGTAAGTCAGGGACTATAAAAGGCCAAGCAGACAATAAAATTCCCCCTGACAGTCCCCTAGGCCTTATGTTAAAATACTTGGAAGTGGGGACCAAATACAAGAAAAGACAGCAAATAATAAAGAATTGCTGTTTGATTTGGAGTAAGGAACCTATCCTCAGACCTTCAGTCTTTTGGCCAAAGTTTGGGTTGTATGAGGACTGGATATGCCAACTCTTGATCTAGTATGTCAATGATAAAAGTCCAGTTTCTGAAGAGGAATCAGTATGCTCTATGTTGGAAACAAGGTCCTGTCCTTTTTTATCCCCTAAACAATGAAAAGGAAAATCCAAAGTCAAAACCACACAAAGATGACCTAGCTAAGACATATTCTACATCTAAAAATTCATGGGATCCTCTAGACCACCTTCTCCCACCTGCCTCTCTGCCTCAAGCTGAACGCTCAGTCCCTTCCCCATAACCCTACCTTACAGGCCTTGACACCCTACAGCCCTTCTGGGCAGCCACCCGAATACGCACCTTCCTCAGGAAAGCTCCAATGGGAAATAGAACAATGCTGAAGGAATATGCAAAACTTACCTTTTCCCTCTTCCTCAAAGAAGTCTGCCTCAGCCTTTTCTCCCTAAAGGGAAATACCACTAAAAGGAGGGGGTATTGGCTTCGTAAATGCCCCCTTAACTAGTTCAGAGGTTAGAAATTTAAAGAAGGAACTCAAGCCAGTGTTATATGACCCTTTTGGAGTTATGGATCAAATTGACCAATTTCTGGGGCCACAGCTGTACACTTGGGTTGAATTAGTGTCTATTCAACCTATTCTCTTCTCAGGAGAGGAAAGAACCATGATCTACAGGGCCGCTATGTTAGACTGGGAATGCAAACATCCCCTGTGCAAAATGTCCTTGCACTGGAGCATAAATTTCCAGCCAGGACCCTCAGTGGGATAATAACAGTGTGACCCACAAAAAGAACATGAGAGATCTCAGAGACAGGATAATTAAAGGGATTCATGAATCAGTTCCTCAAATCCGAAATATTTCCCAAGCATTTAATATACAACAAGGAAAAGATGAAGAGCCCATGGAGTTCTTAAACAGACTTAAGGAACAGATAAGAAAATATGCAGGTTTAGATATAGATGGTCACTGGGACAAGGGATGTTGAAGCTCCCCTTTGTCACCAATAGTTGGCCAGGCATTACAAAGAAATTACAAAAGATAGAAAATTGGAAATACTCTCCCATAGAGGAAATTTTAAGAGAGGCCCAAAAGGTATACGTAACAGAAACAAAAGGCAAAATTATGCTGTCCACACTGCAATAGGGAACTCTTCAACAGGGAGCCCAGGAAAATAAGAGTTGCAAACCTCCTAATTACCTGGCTGTCAGACCCTTTACAGGAAGCAGAGAGATGAAACCTGAGAGTCAGGGAACAGGGAAGAGGAGAAGGAAAAACAGATGTTTCAAGTGTGGAAAGCCAGGACATTTTAAGAGGGAATGCCCTGAGTGGGATTAAAAAAAGGAAGTCCTCCCACATTTGAAGCATAGGGGCATCCGTGGTTCTACATCTTCCATCTCGAGTCCCACCAAGAGCCCTTAATAAACCTAGTGGTGGGACCCAAATCAGAGACAGTTACTTTCTTAGTTGATTTGGGAGCAGCTCGTTCCTCCCTGTGTTCTCTCCAATCAGGTTTAGCCTGTTCAGCAGAAGACTACTTTAATGTCTCAGGAGTAAAAGGGGAAGGATTTAAAGCAAAAATTGTAGAGGAAACTAAAGTCAAATATAAGAAGAAGTCAATCACTATTAAGTTCTTGTTAATTCCCAAAGCAGTAACTAATTTATTAGGAAGGGACTGAATGTTAAGATGAAGCATAGGCCTCTATGTTAATCAGGGAAAATTCCTTACTTCCTTAAACCTGCTCACCACTTTGGAAGAAAGCCATATCCATCCCGACATATGGGCAAAGGAAGAAATCAAGGAAAGCTTTGGGTTCCTTCAGTCCATGTCCAGTTAAAAACTCCTGAGGAAGTGGTGAAAATAAAACAATACCCTATTCTCTTGGAAGCTAGGACAGGGTTAAAACCTGTAATTGAAAGCCTTGGTCATGACGAGCTCCTAGAGCCCTGTAAGTCCCCTAATAATGCCCCAATATCACCTGTAAGGAAGCCAGATGGGGCATACTGGCTAGTGCAAGACCTCCAGTCTATCAACCAACTAGTTCAGACCACCCATCCTGTTGTTCCCAATCCTTATACCATATTAGTAGAATCCTGCACAACCACCAATAGTTCACAGTGATAGATTTAAAAGATGCATTTTGGGCTTGCCCTTTAGTGGAGGACAGCTGGGTCATGTTTGCCTTTAAGTGGGAGGACCCTCACTCTGGTCGAAAACAGCAGTACCAATGGACAGTCTTGCCCCAAAGGTCTGCAGAGTCCCCAAATCTATTTGGTCAAATTTTAGAACAAGTCCTAGAAAACTTCTCCTTGCCTCCATCCATATGCTTACTCCAATATGTGAATGACCTTCTCATTTCAGGATAGAACAAAGATCAAGTAACAGCAATTTCAGTTAACTTCCTAAATTTCCTGTGGGAACAAGGGTTATGGGTCTTAAAGAACAAACTCCAATTCATAGAACCTGAGGTAAAATATCTAGGACACCTAATCAGTAAAGGTAAATTAAAGGTAGGAACCGAGTGAATTGAAGGTTTTGTATCTTTGCCTTTACCTGAAACATAGCAGGAACTTAGGAAATTCTTAGGATTGGTTGAATATTGTCGCCTGTGGATTGACTCTTATGCCTTATAAACCAAGCCCTTACATCAAAAGCTCACTCAAGAAGGACCAGACCTTCTCCTTTGGACCCCATCAGAGATCCAACAGGTAAAAGAATTAAACACTTTTGCAGCTGCCCCCACTCTAGCCTCGCCCTTCTTAGAATAGCCATTTCACTTTTTTGTTAATGTAAGCAAAGGAATGGCCTTAGGGATATTTGCCCAAAAACATGGAGGCCACCAGCAGCCCATAGCTTTCCTGTCTAAAATCCTTGACCCAGTAACCTGTGGATGGCCCGAATGTGTCCAATCCATAGCAACAACTGGCTTGCTAACCTAAGAAAGCAAAAAAAGTAACCTTTGGGGGAAACCTCATTGTAAGTGCCCCTCATCAAGTTAAACCATTCTTAATCAGAAGGCAGGGAGCTGGCTCACTGACTCAAGAATTTTAAAATATAAAGCTGTCTTATTAGAGAGGGATGACCTAATACTAACCACTGACAATTCAGTCAGCCCTGCTGCTTTCCTACAGGAAATCCAAACCAGGAAGAAGCAGCGTAAATGCTTATATCTAGTCAGTTATCAACCTAGAGTCAGACTGGATCTAAGCAAAACCCCCTTCCAAACAGGGTATCACCTCTTTAGAGATGGCTGTTCCCAGGTCGTTGAAAGAAAAAGGCACAACAGGTACTCTGTAGTTGGTGGGAAACCCTCACAGACGTAGAGTTAGGAAGACCGTCGAATAACTGGTGCTCTAACATGAGAACTCTGCATGAAACCAAGCCCTAAAATCCCTGCAGAATCAAGAAGGAACTATCTACACTGACTCCAAGTATGCCTGTGGAGTAGTCCATACCTTTGGAAAGATCTGGACTGAACGAGGCCTCATCAATAGTAAGGGTCAAGATTTCGTCCACAAGGAGTTAATTATGTACGTACTAGAAAATCTTCAGCTTCCAGAGGACATTGCGATTGTCCATGTCCCAGGACACCAAAAAGGAAACAATAAAAAACAAAAAAACATCTTCTGAAAGCCAGGGAAATAACCTCTCAGATCAAGTAGCTAAGCAAGCTGCCTCTTTCCAAAAGGCCCCCAATCTCCATTTAACTTTTCCCACACGGACCAAGAGAAACTTAAAATAAAAAAACGGGAGCTAAGGAGAGCGCAAAGGGAAAGTAGGTGCTAGCAGTTAGAAAAGAAATGCTATCTAAACCCTTCATGAGGGAAGTATTGTCACAACTTCATCAAGGAACTCACTGGGGTCCTCAAGCTGTGTATGATGCCGCCCTCAGAGTCTATGGGTGAGTAAGGATATGTTCCCTCCCTAGGCAATTGGTGAATGGTTGCACAGTATGCAGAAAAGCTAATAAGTCAGAAAGGACCAGCCTCCTGGGGGAAGAAACCCAGGGTTGAGGCCATTCCAAAGTGTCCAAGTTGACTACACAGAAGTGCCCCCTATAGGCCATCACAAGTACTTACTAGTAATAGTAGGTATCTCACCCCTTAGGTAGTTTTTCCCATCCCAAGCGCAACAGCCGGTAATGTGGTCAAAGCCCTGTTGGAATATATCATACCAGGTTTGGATTAACAGCGAACTCTGATTTGGACAATGGAGCCCACTTCACTGCACACATCATTAAGGGGCTAACCTAAGCATTAGGAATAAAATGGATATATCATATTCCCTGGCACCTGCCCTCATTAGGGAGAGTAGAAAGAATTAATCAAACTCTAAAAAGTCATCTAACCAAACGAATATTGGAAACCCAGTTACCATGCCTTACTAAGTCCCATTGCCATACTAAGACCACCCCTCAGAAAGATGTTGGCCTGTCCCATCATGAAATTCTCTACGGGCTGCCTTATCTAAATTTTGCTAATCACCTTCCTACATCTGAAACGAAAGATCAGTTTCTCAAAAAACGTATGTTTGATCTGTCTTCCAGCCTCTCCTCCCTCAGGACCCAAGGCCTCCTAGCGCAAACTCCAGCCCTCGAATTCCCAATTCAGCAGCACCAGCCTGGAGATCACTTCTTTATCAAAAGTTGGAAAGAGGGAAAGCTCAAACCAACCTGGGAGGAATCTTAGCGAGTACTCCTAACCACTGAAACAGCAATCGAAACGGCTGAAAAGGGTGGACCCACCACACCCGAGTAGAAAAGGCCCCATCCCCTCATGGATCATCATTCCAGAACCAACAGCCTCCAAACTGACATTCAAAAGGGTTTAACCTATCTTTTTCTTCTTCCCTTAGCTACCCAAGGGCATCTTATCATCAGTGTGACCCAGTCACCCTCCCCCCAATTACATTTGATGCTTATCTTGTCATGCCCTTTGGGGATCTCCAAAATCAGAGACAGTTAGCCTCTTGAGAAAACTACCTTTGTGCCTCCAGGATAAATTACACTGCCTACAAAATGGACTCTTGCTCTGAGTAGGCACGAACCTGGCATTGGTGGTTTTGCTATACCTGGGGAGATGCTCTATGGACTAAAGTACCAGGGCTGGACCTCCTCAGAGGGTTGCACCACCCTAAAACCCTACCTCCACTTCACCAAAGGAACCACCCCCTCTAATTGCCAATTCCACCACTGCACTCCAGTACTTATCTCTATTAATACCCCTACCTCCACCAACCCTACACCCACTTTAGAGCACTTTTACAGCCTAGGAGCAAATGTTTCTGGAAAAGACCCTGTAGGCTTCTTTAAAATGTACTTTTTTGGCTGGGTGCAGTGGCTCATGCCTATAATCCCAGCACTTTGGGAAGCAGAGGCGGGCAGAGCATGAGGTCAAGAGATCGAGACCATCCTGGCCAACATGGTGAAAGCCTGTCTCTAAAAATACAAAAAAAAAAATTAGCCGGGTGGGTGGCACACACCTGTGGTCCTAGCTACTCAGGAGGCTGAGGTGGAAGAATCGCTTGAACCCAGGATGTGGAGGTTGCAGTGAGCGGAGATTGTGCCACCGCACTCCAGCCTGGTGACAGAGCAAGACTCCATCTCAAAAAAAAAAAAAAAAAAAAAAAGAAATGTACTTTGTTCCTCCTCTTCAATCCTCCACCGTTACCCCTCCCCAAACCCACAAAATCAAACCATTTCCCACTTCATGCCCAATGACAAAACCAAAGTGTCTATAGCAGAAGTAAAGTACTTGAAGCAAACCCTAGATAGAAACTGGATATCAAGATGTACATGCCTGGCTGGAACAGATGAAATATTCCGTTCACAGCCTAAATAAAAGTGATTGTATGCTTGTGCAGTAGGCATAATTTTTCCTTTCCCACTGGGATGGGCCAACCAACCAGGCATGAGCTGTATGGTAGCTCTCTTCCAGCACCCCACAGCCTGGGGAAACCAGTCATGTGCCACTCTTTCACTGCTTTCCCCAAAGTTGGAGCCCTATGGGACAGCCCCAAGGGCCATTTGACTTCCAGTTCTCAATGTGAATTTTACCTCGTGTCTCACATAGCTAGGGGAAAATTTGACATTCCTTAGAAACTTGATGGGGTGTAGCAGACCTAAACTTTTTCAAGAGCTAACCAATCAGTCGGCCCTAGTCCATCCCCTGGTGGATGTGTGGTGGCATGTTGGGGGACACTGCCAAGTGACTAGAGTGGCACTTGTTCTTTAATCCAGTTGGTCATCCCTTTCACCTTGGCATTTCATCAACCAGACAGGGAAGAGATCACCCAAAGAAAAAGAGAAGCTTCTCATGGGTCCTTTGACCCCCATGTTTACACAGACAGTATCAGAATCCTGCAGGGGATACCAAATGAATTCAAAGCTTGAAACCAAACAGCCACCAGATTCAAGTCTGTCTTATTGTGGTGGTCCACTATAAACAAAAATGTAGGCTAAATAAATTATATATAGCACAATCAGCAATGATTCATCAATTATACCAGAGACGCCATAAAAGGCATAGCTGCACAATTAGGCCCTACCAGCCAAATGGCCTGAGAAAATAAAATAGCCCTTGACAAGATGTTGGCTGAAAATGGAGGAGTCTTTGTCAAAATTGGGTCCAGGTGTTATACTTTTATTCTTCATAATACAACCCCTGTGGGACAATCACAAAAGCTTTATAAGGCCTCACCACCGTAGCAAATGAATTAGCTGAAAACTTGGGAATAGACGACCCATTTATGGGCCTAATGGAAAGGTGGTTTGCAAAATGGAAGGGACTCATGACCTCAATCCTTATCTCCCTTGCAATCGTTACAGATGTCCTCATCTTTGTAGGCTGCTGTACCATAGCTTGTATTCATGGGTTAACTCAAAGACTCTTAGAAGCAGCTCTCACAAAAACCTCCCCCATCTAACCCTCTCCATATTCAGATAAGCTCTTACTCCTAGACAATCAAGAAGAACAACAAAGGCAAACCCTGTTAAAGAAAGTTGAAAAGGAAGATCTCTAAAACAGAAAAAAGGAAATTATTGGGGCAACAAAATTCCTCTTCAAAGACTCAATTTTCTGGTCTTAAGTTGTAAATCAAGCCTACCCATTTCTTCTGTTTTTCGTAAATCGCTTGTTTACCCTATATGGAAAATTCTAAATCTTAGCCAATCAGAATCAGCTTAGATTGTGTGTTCCAACCTCAACCAGTAGAGAAAGGACACAGCAGGGGAACTGCGTTAGGAATCGAAACCCCTTCCCTCCTTTGCTAGGTGTGCTCTTGCAAATATAACAAGCTCAAGCAGCACCCTTCTGCAGAAGTAAAGGTATCTTGCTGATAAATTTTTTGTCCAAGTGCTTGTTTATTTTGTCTACTCTGAGTGCAAGTTTCCAATATGAGTGGTGCAAGCTTTTTGTCAGTATTGGCAATATGTCCTCATCAGATCAACCCTTTGGTGGGTTTGGGCATTATTTCTGGCTGGATGGCCATAAACCTGATTTTCCAGTCCTCCCAGTGACTTTGTGGACTGCCCAATAGGATTCTCATAGTTTTATTCTTAAACAAGTCAAAGATACCTCCAAACATGGCTCCCCTCCATCCTATTTAAAGGTATTCCCATGACCCAGTTTGCTGGGACAGAAAAACAAGTTACTCAGTATGTTTTCTTTCTCTTCTCCCTCCATATCTAATTAGTCAATGTCTTTGGTTCAGTTACCTAGAAACAGAACCAGAGACAGGGATTCAAGTGCACATACTTTACTGAGGGAATGTTCTTTGGCAAAATAAATCTTTAAGGATGGAGGTGAAGTAGGATAGAAAGAGGGAAAGGGCCGAGTAATGGCCGAGTAAGGACGTGCTCTCAGGGCAAGTTTAGCATTGGTCTGATTTGGGAGTGAGCTACAAATATAAATTTCAGGGCAGAGTTGTTCTCTGTGTAGTCAAAGACAGGATGGCCAACCATCCCAGTTTCCCCAGGCTTTTCTGGGTGTTAACCCTGAAATTTTCATGTTGTGAAAAGCTTTCTGGTCCTGGCAAAACTGGGATAGTTGGTCACCCCAGCACACATTTGTACCCCTGTATCAACTAGCTATTGACTATGGGCAGCCACCCCTCCAAGGATGGGGCATATCACTTTCTGGGAGAAGCAGATCCCATCAGTTAAGGGCAATTCTCAGGATAGGGGTTACAGCTGTGAGTTATTAGCAGCCAACCCTGACAGCAGCTGGAAGTTGGGTCTTGGCCTATCAGTGAAATTCAGGCAGGGCACTGACTAGCATCCATAGCAGTCAATGGATGTTAACCCTTTCCCTACGTGCTGTGAGAATACTTGCTGGCAGTGCTTTGCGGATGCCACGTTTACCCCAAAATAACTTTACAATGCAATATCTCACTTTCGTTATAATTTTTGCATTGCTCTGGTATATTGACTTTGGAAACATAAAACATCATTCTATTTGCATCATTCTGGCTTTAGTAGTAGTACTTCCATTTACGAAATATAGTCATTCTTAATTGCTGAAAATGTCAAATCCTAGAAAATGTAGCATTTCTATGCGAGATGTTAACATGGTTCTCGAACAGTTGATGGTCAAAGATTCATTTGATGAATTTGATTTTTATAAAATAGAGAATTCTAATGATTCAGATGATTCTGATGTTAGTTCTGTTTAGAAATAACTCTAAGAACGGTTTTTATATTTTATTTTCGTATTGAAAATTAGTCAGGGTTGGGTGCAGTGGTTCATGCCTGCAATCCCAGCACTTTGGGAGGCCAAGGTGGGTGGATCACTTATATCAGGAGTTCAAGACCAGCCTGGAAAGCATGGCAAAACCCTGTCTCTACTAAAAATACAAAATTAGCTTGGCAAGATGGCAGATGCCTGTATTACCAGCTACTCAGGAGGCTGAGGCTGGAGAATCACTTGACCCCAGGAGGCAGAGGTTGCAGTGAGCGAGATTATGACGTCGCACTCCAGCCTGGGCGACAGGATGAGACTCCATCTCAAAAAAAAAAAATCAATCAGACTTGCTTCAGCCTCAGTGAGTCTGTTTGTGTAAGATTAAATGAGCACTGGCAATGACCTGCACTTTTTTTTCTAAACGGTTAATTTTCCCAACAAAATTAATAAAAATGGTTACTTTTCCGTCTTTTAACAGTTCACCTTTCTCCATCTCTACAGTCTCTCCTAGTGTCCACATCTCCCTCATTTCCCACTGGAAATACTGACATTGCTTTTTAACAGACTCCCCAAGGAAGATCGGGCTGATGTTGACAACCATGGAAAACCAAGGCTGTGCTTCTGACAAATACAGTCTTTCTGTTTACATCCCAACTTTCTCGTCTAAGAAACAAAGAAAACAATGATGCTGAAATTACTTCCTCTCACAGGAATTTGCCCTGCCCAAATTCCACTGAAGGGACCAAGGCATCCATCTTCCAGCTGCTGTGGGGGTTGGCTGCTAATGACTCCTAGCTGTAACCCCTGTCCTGAGAATTACCCTTAATTGATGGGATCTGCTTCTCCCAGAAAGTGATATGCCCCATCCTTGGAGGGGTGGCTGCCTATAGCCAGTAGCTGACTGATACAGGGGTGCAAATGCTTCTCTGGGATGACTAACTGTCCCAGTTTTCCCATGTATGTCTGCACATGTTAGACATACATACTCTGTGCATATCTGCACATGTTTAGACATATTCCATGCATATCTGCACTTGTTTAGACGTCTTTCATGCATGTATGCACATGTTCAGTAATATTCCATGCCCACTATTTCAGGTTCCTGGTGTACACGGATGGATTTTATAATCTAGCCACCATTTGGTAAGATCCCATAGTTTAACATGAGAGAAAAGTGGTGTTAACAAGAAATGATGCGGGTAGAATGTGAGTTCATGAGTGGCCATTCTTGTGTCATTCAGCACTTTTTCCCTAGATTCTATAAACACCCCCGGGAAAGTAGGTAATTAATGAATACTTTTTGAGAGCCAATGACTGGCTGAATCAAGGATGTATTTGGCATCTTTGAGGACATAAAAGATCACAGCACAGATGGCAGCACATACATTTCCTGTGCATTGAGGTGCTGGCTTATTTCAGAATGGCTAAATATTAATGGATTCTGGAGTCTTCCATCATATTCACAGGAGTCATCATATTCACAGTATTTCTCTAGAGGAGAAATACTGGTCTTGAGAGCAGCACAGTGCCATGTGCCGGCCCATGGAGGAGAAACTTGGTCTGTGTCTCTGAATCTAAGTGTAAGTTCCCAGAGGTAAAGCCATCTTGATCTAAAGATGCTGACATCTGGAACAAGATAGTTCATTATAAAACAAGAAAGTCCAAAGCAACTGGAAAGATACCTCATAAGATATGCAGAATAACAAAGTGGTTACGTCCTCGCTTCTGTCATCATTGGTCTTGCTTCTAATGCCTGACTTCTTGTTTTTTCAGCCATGTGATGTGACCTACATTGTTGCTCCATCTGCATTGCTTTCTAATGTTATCTTGCTTTAGTTCTTCATCCACATTGTGGAAATGGTGCAAGTACCTATCTCCTATAGATTCTGTGAAGTTTAAACAAGTTTCCCTATTTGAAAAGTTAAGGATGCTGGGTGCAGTGGCTCATGCCTGTAATCCCAGCACTTTGAGAGGCAGAGGCAGACGGATCACAAGGTCAGGAGTTTGAGAGCAGCTTGACCAATATGGTGAAAACCCATCTCTACTAAAAACACAAAAATTAGCCTGGCAGAGGGTGGGCACCTGTAGTCCTACCTACTCAGGAGGCTGAGGCAGGAGAATTGCTTGAACCCGGGAGGCAGAGATTGCAGTGAGCCGAGATGGCATCACTGCACTCTAGCCTAAGTGACAGAGCAAGACTCTGTCTCAAAAAAAAAAAAAGAGGAAGAAAAAGTTAAGGGCAACATCTGTCATAGAATAAGTCAAATAAGTCATATCCAGCAAAAGATACTGTCATACCATATCATACTGACAAATGTTAGTTGTTATCGATGCCATGATTAAAACTTTACAATGGTAAAACCATTTACAATGGTAAAAATGCCCACAAAGGATCTTCCAGATAATGTTGACTACTTAGGCCCCTTCTTCACTGAGGTTATAAGAGGGAATGATATCTTGAAGCTTCACTACAATTAAATAAAGTAATGTGCTGTGAGGTGAGTGGGGTGATGAGGTGTGGGAAATGCCACCATACAGCATCTTGGCATACTGAGTGTTTTAAGCTGATGGAAATAGACAACGTTATGGAAGCACAGAGGTTACCTTTTGGCCTTCTCTGACCTTGCTCCTCTGAAGCAGGCCATAAAAATGTGATCTGATCTACCCTCTATGAAAGTAAGTCCTAAGACCCTCATGTTTTCTAAACCTGGAGGAAAGGAATGAAGGGGCAGAGAAGATATGCCAAGAAGAATCTAAACAAAGGGTCCTCTAAGCCCACCCCTGAGTTTACTGGTATCAGATCATACTCTTTGGCAGTCAGTCAAACTGCTGCATGACTGTACTCACACATAAGGTGTTTGTCTGGTCTTCATTTGTGAAAGATCCCTTATGACATAAAACTTTTACTAAATAGATTTGTTATGCTTTTCTCTTGTTAATCTGTATTCTGTTGTGGGGTCTAGGTCTTGAGCCTAGAAATGGGTAAAGCTATGTATTGTTTCTTCTCTATAGAGGCATGTTAAATAATGAGGAAGTTTATAAGAGTTTTCTTCCTAAGGCATGAATTTCTTTTTGAAAATAGTATTAATTTTTTAAATGAAATAATTATGAAAATAACTCAGCCAACATAGAAGAGTTAAGTAAAAAATAGAAAAAGAAAGGAAAAGGAAATATCTTTCTAAATCATTTCACTCAGAAAATGAACATTGCCAATATCTGGTGAGCTTTATTTCAGATATAGCTCTAAGCTTACATGTAGTTACAGGTTTGATAGATGAAATGCTTCTACAAAAGTTACATTATAATATACATGATTCTTAAAATAACATTTTAAGTGTAATTATACTTGATTTAAAAGTGGATAATAAGCTGAATAGACACTGATTAAAATAAGTTAAGTATTACTGAAATAAAAGAGATTATTAACCTCTCAAAGAGCTCTCAGAAGTGAAGGTGTCAAATTAAAAGCTTGAAGTTATTATGTCATTGTAGTCATATGAATCCAATTTGTTCAATATGTATTGATCTAAAATGGGGTAAGGAGAAATGTGCACATGGCATTTTCCTCTCATCGCCAATACTGAATCCTGTTTGGCTTTTTTCTAGTCTTTTCTTTGTTTTTAATGCATTCAATTTTTAGTATCAGTCACTTTTACAGTCTTAAAAAAAGTTAACTTGTATTTCATGTTTTCTTTGCTGAATATCATATTCAGGATCTTTTTTTTTCCCAAAATTGCTCTTGTGTATAGTATACTCTGAACTTTTAAATTTTGCCTTTTATTTTTAAATATAATTTGGTTGGTATAAATTTCTCACATTGCTTTGTTTGTGAGACATTTTTGTATAGTGATTCATATAATTCTTGATTAATGGAGTTCAGAACTTTTCTAGATTATATTGATGCTATTTTTCCCTGCATATTCCCTCCCCTAGTACTGACTATACAGATTTGTGTAGATTTTTCTCTGTTTATACCAGAAAAGTTCCCTGCTTTTACATCTTATGATATGTCTATGTATTACTTGTACATTTGTCTTCTTAAGGTTCAATCACCTTATTAAAAATTCTATTTACATTCATTTCCATTTCAAATCAACTATTTCTCACTTTACCTTATTCTTGACACATTCATTATATATTTTTTCTTCTACAGCAGCTCTTACTCCTGTAATAATTTAATGTATTTTGCCTTTATTATTTACTTATTTCTGCTGGTTTACTTTTCATTGTCACACCATTATCTTCCTTTCTGGAAGTCATTTTTTAATGATGATTATCACATTTTTAAATAATTTATTTAAAATGAATCCTCAATTGCTCAATTCTCTGTTAATTCTTTTCATGATATGTGTTCTTTGAATTTTTGTTAAATCAACTTCTCACACCAGTGTTTTTTTTTATCATACTCCATTACATTAAAATCCATTGGTCTCACATTTTCAGAGGATACTTTAACCAAATACAATTTTGCAACATCATGCAATGGTAATTTGAAAATTATTGGTTTACCAAGTTATGCAGATCTTCTAAAAGTTGCCAAATTTCATACTCCAATATTAAAGAGATCACTTTCAGTAATATCACCACAACCTTATGAAGAAAGTCCTTAAATGATGGGAAGTGGTTGATCTCAGAATGGTGAATATGATTTTTCCATAATTTGAATTTTTCACATGAACGCTTGAATTTTATCATGAGCAACAAATGTCAGTGTTTTCCTGTATGTGACAGGTTCATTTTCCTCGTTTTTCTTTTTTTTTTTTTTTGACAAAACATCTGCCAAACTCTCAAGTCAGAAAAATTAGTTTGTCAGTTTCTTAAAAATGATGTTAAATGAAGGAAACAGTCCATTTGTAGATGTAACAATGACACATGATTATCTCGGAGACAACCTCCCACTTTGGTAGGTACCGGAAGTGCTTGATGTACTTCACATTTCATCAAACAGAATATTAATGAAGACATGTATCCAAGGGTTAATTTTAATAAAATTAATATTTTTTATTGCTTCAACAAGGATATTCTTTTTTTTTTTTTTGAGACAGAGTTTCGCTCTTGTTACCCAGGCTGGAGTGCAATGGTGCGATCTCGGTTCACCGCAACCTCCGCCTCCTGGGTTCAGGCAATTCTCCTGCCTCAGCCTCCCGAGTAGCTGGGATTACAGGCACGCGCCACCATGCCCAGCTAATTCTTTTGTATTTTTAGTAGAGACGGGTTTTCACCATGTTGACCAGGATGGTCCCAATCTTTTGACCTTGTGATCCACCCGCCTCGGCCTCCCAAAGTGCTGGGATTACAGGCTTGAGCCACAGCACCCGGCCAACAAGGATATTCTTAAGTGAAACTGACATCTTTCCCCATTGCGATAATTATGAAGAATGCAATGACTGCTAGTTCAGACTGGTGACATTTCTGTGATTTGTGCTAAGCCCCCAGCTGTTTTACTCATTGCTTTTGCATCATCATTTGCAAATATCAGCACAACAACCAATATCTCAATATTGTTGTTCAAACAGTTTTGACTTTATGTACTTTGTACATGGTCTCACTGAACCTCGTGAGTCTACGAATCCTTTTACTTATCAGCTTTAGCAAAAGCTATGGAAGAAACTGCTATCTCCTCATGGTGGTGGAATTTGTACCCTATTCAACAACTCTTTGTATTTTTAGTTGTTCCCACTCATATGTTACTTTTATAAGTTATTTTGTAAAACTCAGTAAAGAGGAATAATAAAAAATTACCATCATAATCAGCAACAGCAATTTAGCTCAGGTCAAACATGATTTTATCTCAACTATTCTGATGTCTGCCTTAATGTGACCTCTATTTTTATGCTGAGAAAAATGCAAGGAATTTATAATTGTGCTTTAAAAGTATATATTTTGTACTTTGGATAAATGCTTTATTGATTTACATAATCTAAAATTCAACAAATAACCACATTCAAGTTATTTGCAAAATCAATAATATAGTTTGACTCTGTGATCATCAGTATGTAAATAAATAGGCAGTGAAATCTTAATTTAATCTTTTAGAAAGAAATACATTTAAAATTGCTTGCTGCATAGATAAGTTAATGAGCTTCACCAAAGCATGCAAAAATGTGAAAAAAATTTAAGTCCCCTAAGAGTGCCAAATATATGCCATTATTCAACAGCCAGCTCCATTTTTAATGACTTCCTTCAGGTACACAGGCAAGTTGAATTTAATTATTTAATCAGCATACTATTTCTTATTTTCACATTTATGTATATAAAACTGAGAATATAATCATCCACATTATATAGAAACTCTTCCATGTCCTGAATAGGTCAAGTGTATTATTATGAGCTCATTTGGCATGAAGACACCTGGATTGTATCTGTTCTAAATAAACTGATTAAATTTTAATTGCATTTGCCATATTCCTTATAGATTTTGTTTGGTATAATTAAACCAATTAAACTTATAACACACTCACAGAAGGTGCTACGAAAAAAAGAGTGAAGAAAAACTCTTTTCCACTACTTGATAGCAGTTTGAGCTTTTTTAGTACTAGATTAGACATCATTGCAATTAATTGAGTATAATTAAAAAGTAAGGAGATGTTTTTACTGTGGTCGCTCATCAAGTAGTGTGATAGAAAGTGCTGAGGCACTGTTGACTGGGAAGCTATTAAAGAGATGTCTTGGTGTCATTTATCTCAATTGATACTCATCTGACTTAGGGTTCCAAGGACAAAGCTGTAGATACAACGAGTATTCAAATGTTAATTGAAAATTCTAGTAATATTATAAGGATGTAAAATTAAAAAAATTATCTCAGCTGTGCAGGAGTTGGCAAACGTTTTATTAAAGAGAAATGTAGTTTCTGTTGCAACTATTCAGCTTCACCAAGGGTGTGAAAAGAGCCAAGCAAGATTCCAATAAAACTTTATTCTCTGAAACTGGTAGACAACCAGCAGTCATAGTTCACACCACAGTGTGTCCTCGAGAAGAAACCTCTAACTTCTTCTAAGTAAACTCTAACAGTGATTGTTATCAACTGCGTTCATTCTTAGAAGAAACCATCGGAAGTGAAAAGCAGGTGTAAGGGTGGAAAAATCCATTTCTCTACCCATCTTAGGTTGTCCAGCTGGGGACCTATAAATTAAACTGGCAAAAGACAAATTGACAAGAGAACAGATGTTATTGACATGGGATGAGTTACTTGAATATTTAGTTATATCCTGGACCTGTTTAATATCTTAGTAAAGGAACAGCACAGAGAAGGGACAAGACAAAGAAAAAAAGGCCTTGAGTCTCCAGGGGTAGTAAATTGTCAGAAGGCAAATATATGAGAAATGAATGAAAGGTAAGGGCTAGCTCGTCAAGCTTGTTATGTAGCTTTCTGGTGCAGATTCCAGGCTAAGAAGGGTCTGGAATTGTCTCTGCTGATTGACTCTTGTCCTTCCTAGTAGAGATGGATAATTTTGTAAATTTAAGTTCTGCTTTTGGCAAATAGGAGGAGTACAAAGAGCTTTTCCTGAGGTTGCTGCTTCTTAATTGCCTTCAGCTCAAAATAATTCTTATGCCGAAGAGGCGTATCTGGGGGCAACATATTCTGGTTTCCTTCATTGGTTTGCATTTTATTTTGGCAGGGGCATATGAATCATCACCAACAGTCCCTGATACACAGCCCTATTCTAAAAGCAAGCAAAAGTTGGATTTACTTTGGGAACAAAATACAAAGCACTATTCTATTTGGTCTTTCTTTGAGTTTGTCAATACAAAATGGTCACACAAAATTTGAAGGAAATGAGGCAGGAGTTAATGAATAGTGTCTTGTTTATCCTCCTTTTAGAAACCAATTTAAAGCAAGGGTTAATCAAGACATTTCAAGGAGGCTGCTGACTTTTAATTTAATTAAATTAAAGCAGAGCTTCTCTGCTCGTTATTTCCTGAT
>CM052651.1:150303484-150381858 GCA_028533165.1 Leontopithecus rosalia
GGATGGCATGGGGAGAAATGCCAAATATGGGTGAAGGGGCAGAAGGCAGCAAAACACACTGCCACGTGTGTTCCTATGCAACTATCTTGCATGTTCTGCACATGTACCCCAAAACCTAAAATGCAATAAAAATTAAAAAAATATGTGAAACCTCTGTGCATAATTGTGGACTTCATATTTCAGACCTTTACAAATTTCAGAGCCTTCTCAATTAAGCCTGGTGTGCCCACTCTTTCACTGGCCGCTGTTTCCAAATAGAGTGGCTCCTGTCTTCCAAAGTGATCCATTTGCTTCGAAACAGTTTTGGTTTGCCGTTTGAGATCTGTCACCTGTGAGATGCTGAACATTGTATTGAATTTTCCTCTTGTGTCTCTAAGTATTTTCCGTTTGTTCAATCTCAGGCCACCTCATAGCATTCTAAATAAAGTGGAGCACTCTTATTTTAGAGCGTACATTTTCTGGAAACATGACATCTTCCTCTACCAGACCCTTTCTCTTCTTCAAATCCATCTGACTCAATGTCATGGCTTTGGTTTATTGCTTTGTGAGTTCTTACCCAGCCCCAATGGTTTTCATAGGTTTTTATTTCACTTTCATATAGTTCATATTTTTTGTTTTTTTTTCTGTTCCCTAATTTGGCCAAAAAAGCATTTTGTGGTTTACTATTGACTGTAATGTTTTTCCTCATTATCGTACATAGTTTCCCTGTGAAAAGGCAGAACAACTCTTTAATAACTTGTAAGTTGACCTTGCTAGAAGTTGGCAATATTTTTTAAATTGTTTGATTGTTACAAAATTAAGAATGGGGTTGCATATGATGATTGATGGTTTAGTGATTCTCGAAACTGATATTACCAAGCAACATTTTAGTTAATATTCTTTTCTGGACCTTTTGATATAAAATATGATGATTACTAAACAGGCTGCATTTATGAAATAATCATTCATTGTCAAAGAGACATTTATAAATTTTCAATGAAAGTTCCTAATTAGCATGAACATCATGAGTTACTCTCATTGAATTGATAGAGTAATAGACAAAACAAAGAAATAAAGAATTTTAATTAGTCTGTGCAACCTTAATGTTGATAAATTTGCATTCTTCTCTCGTTTTTTTAAAGTAATGAAAAAAATTTTAAGACACCAATTATAATTAACATGGATAGATGCTGAGGGGTCCATGAACTCGTGTTGGGAACCATGAAGAAGTAACATTTAAATTTTCCTTTTTTTGAACTTTAATTGCTTTGCAGTTTTTTTTTTTAAATTGGTTTTTCATAGTAAAGTATAACTGCATGAATTTCTACATAGTGATATTACAATTAGGAAATTAAAATGCAGATGTAAATGTTTAAATACCTCACTGATTAAATAAAGAACTTCTGACAATTAAAGCAGTTACCAAATTGACCAAGCTCGTCGTCCAGATTTCCATATCACCAGAAATGACCAGCCTTCTGGAAGCTGGTAGTTTGTTTTTCCTTTGACAAAATTTCTCCAAAATAAATAGTAGTTATGAGTCAATAATTGAGTTTTGTGTTTATAATTTATTGCAACATAATTAAAATCTTAATATATAAAAATACTAATGTACAAACAATATAGTAAATATGGTACAGTTCCTATCCATAATGAGTAATGAAACATTGCCAATGCAATTGAAAACACTTAATTACTTTACCAGAAATAAATCTTTCAGTTTGTTCTGGATTAAACAGTGCCTTAAATTTAGACTTCATTATTTCCACATTTTTCTGTCTGTAATTACTATGTATGTAGGTTTCCCTGAAGAATATATAGTATTACTTTGAATATTTCAATTACAAGTAAATAAATTGTGTGTATTCTTTTGAATCTAAATTTTTTTATATTAGAATTATTAGATTCATCTTTGTTGAAAAAATGTACTACAGCACTAGTTCATTAATCTTTAAAGTAACGTACTATTTTAATGTATAAGTAGAGCACAATGTAAACTTAACACTCACTTCATGATCAATATTTGTGTAGTTTACAGTCATTGTTATTAAGTCAATATTATTATGAATATTCTTTTTAAAAAAAATTCCTTACCTATTTCAGACAATAGCTATTGTCTATTTCATGTGTTGCAAACATTTTCTGGTTTCTGTCTTAGTTTTGCATTTTCTTCAGGAGTGCATTTCTTGGTGAATGTACATTGTTAATTTTGATGTGGTCAAATAATTTTAAGCAAAATTAGTTAATTTGAAGCAAAAATTAGTTAATTCTGTGCTTATGTTGGTTATGTGCACACAATTGATTTTCATATATTGAATATATCAATTTATTTTATTTCTTTCCATATTGATAAAAATCATCCCAATATAATTTGTCGAATAGTCCACCCTCTCCCCACTGATCTGCAGTACTATTTTGTCATATAGAGAGTTTCCATCCAGGCCTGAGCCTGTTCTTGGGCTTTTAAATCATAAACCTAAAATAGTAAATTCGAAAGCTCTTGGACTTTTTATGTGAGCAATAGACAATCATACTGTCTACTCCTAACGGCATTTTTTCCCTCCCCCACAATACCAATACTTTTCATTTCACTCTTTGGTTTCTCTGTAGTTGCAAATACCACCAACATTTTATAAAACATGAGCGGGAAGCTTGATCCTGTTTCTGCTTTTCAAAGGCAGTATTTTAATCACTTTCCCATGAAATAATTAGTTTGCAACAAAATTTTTGAATATAAATTTTTCTTAAAAAGATTTTCCTATAATCATTAATTAGCTAAGAGATTTTATAATAAATGATTCTTTTTGTTGAGTAAATTTTCAAAATACATTCAGATTAACGTGACTTTTTCTTCCTTTTAATATTGTAAGTGGGAATTAAGTTATAAGCTTTTTAAATATCAAAATATCTTGCATTTCTAGAGTCAATTCAATTTGGTAGTAATATATTTTTTAATACTTTACTGGATTTTTTCCAGAAATTATTGTTTGATATTTATTTCTATGTGAAAATAAAATTTTCCTATAATATTGTTTTTAACTGCCTTTATCCGATTATGGTACTAAAACTGTTCTCAATTTTTCAAGTTGTTTATAGAGTATTCTGTTTCCTCTGCTCTCCTGAGGAATTTCTGTAATATTGATATTTTATTTCCCATGGGAGTTGACTAGAACTAACCTGTAAAACCATTTAAATTTAGTGTTGGTTTGCCTTTTCAATAAGTAAGCTTTTGGATAATAATTTAATTTATTTAATGATTATGGAAACAACTTTATTTTTTTTATATGTCAGTTTCATTGCTATCTTTTTCAAAATTACATCTGTATTAACCAAATTTCAAATTTATTATCACAAATATTTTGATGTTATTCACTTGCTCTTAAAAAACACTCATGTTGTTGGTTACTTCTGTCATCTTAAATTTTTTAAATATTCCTTTTGTCTTTTAAAAAAATTAATCATGCTAGATATTGCATATTTTCTAAATTTTGTTGTGCTCTTTAAAACTATTTTTGGTTGGATGTTTAGTTCTACATTATTTTTTCATTTTCTAATACAAACATTTAGGAATACATCTATCTATATTACACATATATGTGTAATTTTAAGGATCTTTAAGTACTGCTAAAACTTTATTTTACCAACCTTGGATTTAGTATCATTTTTATCATCATTGCTTTCTCTTTCTACTTTTTAAAATTTTGACTAATGTTACATCCCAATCTATCAGCTATTTAGCTTTCTAAAAAGTATTTCACATACATGGAATGAAGGTTTTTCTTAATTCAATATTAAATTTGCTATGTTGAGAAAATGTGGGTTGTTCCTTTTTCATTTATAGTCATTAATAATATTTTTTTAAAACTTCAATTATTTTATTTTGCCTCTTGTTTTTCTTACTTTTCCTGTGTTTCTTTCAGCTCATCTGCCGATGAGCCCCTGGGAGAGGGACTTTGGTGGGAGAGGGCCATGATAAAGTGGCAGGGGTCTGGTGCTTCTCAGGGTTTCTGACCTTCCTCCTCTCTCTCCTCTGTGACTGTGGATATGGTTATAAGGTGGTTGCACCTGGGAGCCCTGACAACTGTCTGTACAAGTTCCAAAAGGAAAGGTCTCAGTCCCTGTGACTTGGGGCTGCTCTGACCAGATGTGCCCAACATAGAGAACCAAGGGACCCTCATTTTCTGAGGTGCTTCAGGGCTTTGCAAGGGGTTCGAAGCTGACTGTAAAAATGAGAAGAGGCAACAGAAGACATTTATTTCTCCTTTGGATTTTAGGGAGAGCCATGTCCTGGTAGGGAAGAGGTGAGGGGAATGATTCACCTCTCATATTTCCTAAGCAGGTTCTATAGGGAGCCAGTGGGAGGAGGAAGGCTCTTTTTACGAATGACTTGTAATGTCTCGATTAAAAAAAAAATTCCTATATTCTGCAAATCAGACATTCTTTCCCAATCCAATTCAGCCTTGGTTGTATTTTAAATTAAATATTAAAATTATACATTTCTATTGAAAAAAAATCTGCCTTAATTTTATTTATTTTATTTTGTTTTCTCTTCTAGTCTTTGAGAATTACATTGCTAATTCAATTTTGTCAGTGTTTGTTCTTAAGTTTTTGTTAAGTCTACATAAAATCAAACACTAATCATTGTATCTTTCTCTTTGTTAGCAATCTAAATACCTTAGACCACTGTAACTCCACGCCCATCTATGTCGCACATTTTCTGACATTTCAGGCCAATATGTCTTTTAATTCCAGAATTTAGATATTATTATGATTGCTATAAAGAGTCAACTATTTTTATTCTAAAACCTATTTGCTAATTTGTCTATTATTTCTCCCATTTCAGATCATCATTCTAACACCATTTTCCTTCTTTTTGAAGCATATTTCTTAAATGTTTTCTTGATGTCCATCTAAGAGGGGCAAACCTTCTGTTTTTATTCAAAAATGTATTTATTTTAACTTAGTTTTAAATGATTATTTAGAATTGTATATAATTTTATGTTTATAGTTTTTTTTAAGTAATTGGGATGTTTATTTCTTATCTTCTGACTTGTTCTCTTCTGTTGGTAAATCTGCTCTTAGGCCGAGTCTCTTTTTTGTGGTTTATCACTTTCCTTCTCTCTGTTTCTCCATTTTTTTCTACTCTTAAGATTTTTGACTGTGATGTCTTGCAGTTTCATTACACCATGGTTTAGTATAGATTTTCTTTTTTTTTCATTTATATTGCTTGACTTTTTTTTATGTCTCTTTTTTAGGTCTTCTTTCTATTTCTCTAATATTCTTTCAATTCTAATTTTATGTTCAACTACAAGATAGCTTATATTTCAATAGGATTACATATTGTAAGCTTTTCTCAGCAGTCATGTTTCAAATCAGTCTGTTTATTAATTTGTATTGAACTTTATTACTTGCTCATCCTGTTCATGTTCTCATGTATTTCTTTATATTTGAAAACCTAGTTTAGTTCATAATCCAGGTATGTGCTCTTCATTGCTTCATCTGACCCTTATTCATGGGGAGTTGTTTGTTACGTATTTATAATTAAAAACATTTGAATATACCCAAGTTTGCAGTACACTCAAAGAATGTGTACATCGACTTTCTCGAGGAAACCTTTCTCTAGAAAAGATTTGCTTTTGCTTCTAACAAGTGCTTAAGATGCCATGAATATGTGATCACTTTAAATGATTTTATTGAACTTTTGTGTAGATTTGAACTGTATGGCCCAATGATGTCAGATTTAAGGCTATAATTTTTCAAGAAAACATCATGTTTTTTTTCTCACTTGAATATAATGCCTGTGACTTGTAAATTACACTGTAGAGTCCTTTTCCAGAAGGAAGACATTTGCTAGCTCCCTTTTTCACTGAAGGGTACTGGCTTGGGTTAGCAGAACCTCTTTTATTTCCCTTTTTGGGGTGAGCCCTGCATTTTGCCTCACTGCTGTTAAGTATTCTGATCATGGTCCTCTCTTTAGCCAAAGGTCTTCAGATAACAAACGAGGATGTCATTGCCAGCTTGTCACCGTGGATTCCAGTTTTCAGTGCTTTTGTTTTTAGTCCCGGGATTTATTCTCCTTCTTGTGAGCACTGATATACATGAGTTTTATACAAAATTTTCAGTAGTTTGGAGGGGAAAAATGCCTGAATCTAAGGTGTGTTATACTGTTGTGAGTGGAAGGCCTTCTGAAACTTTAGAATAGAATTAGCAACATTATTTCAGGAATAAAATGGATAACATTTAAAAACCAGCACAGACCAATCAGAATGGAAGCAGGCTTTATACAACTTAAAGCCATACAATTTAACACCAGATAAATATCCCCCCACTTACCTTTAAGTCCTTTTTATAAGAATGAGTGATAGATGTAGTCACTTTATATCATATTCATCAAAATGATACTGTTTTCAATCTTAAAAACTGTTAAAAATTTAATTTTCAGCTGCAAATTAAGCATTCATTTATGTATAAAGATTAAAATTATTTATATTCATTTACTCAAAACAAAAATTGGTTGTAAACTATTTCTCAAATGCTATTTTTAACCCAGGTCATTTATTGAACATTTCGATTCTATACTCATAGGGGCATGTCCTAATTCATAACATGAACCATTTATGGAGTTTTATTTTGTGCCAGTAGTTATGCTAGACAGTTTATGCACATCTTCTCTAACACTCACAAGAAACTTGCATGGTAGGTTCTTAACATCTTCAGTTAGAAGTTTTGTAAACTTGAGCTGAAAGAAATTAAGGACCTGGCCTAATGAAACAGTTCACGAGTTTAAGCCCAGATCTTTTTTAACAAAATTTTTTTATTGTACTTTAGGTTCTGGGGTACATGTGCCAATCATGCAGGATTGTTACATAGGTACACATATGGCCAGGAGGTTTGCTGCCTTCATCCTCCCATCACCCACACCTGGCATTTCTCCCCTCGCTATCCCTCCACACCCTCCCCACTCCCCACTGTCCCTCCACTGTGGACAGTTTGAGGGGTGCTAAGCCCAGATCTTCTAACAACAACTTGTTCTATCAGTCAATGTCACTTATTGAAAAGGGCTGGAATCAGAGACTGGCCTTTAAATTCTACCACTGTTGATTTCTAGCTAAATCACTATACTAAGAATACTCATTGCACAATATTGCTACTTAGGGTTGTTTCATATTTGCCACTTTTGTGAAGTAAGCTTTTTACAATAGTCTTCAGATTTAAAACAGTTTGTTAGTGTTCAGGCTAATATCCATATTCATTTCTGCATAAATGTAAAAAATGACAGACATGACTATAATACTGGATTAGACCTTACTCTAATACCGGATTACCAGTGTTCCTATATTAGTTTTTAAGTGTACATGGCAGACTATTATTCTAACCATACTTTAATTTTTCTCCAATGTCTGATTTCATGCAATTTTTTTCTAGTCTCAATTTCAATAATTATTTTCAAAAGTGCCTAAGAAGATTTTTGGAAATTGTTAATCAGTTTAAATGGAAAATCGTTTGTTTCTCATTCCATTACTAATTTGCTTAGATATATTAATGGGGACTAATGGTAAACTTAAAAATTAAGATTAACAATATGTTTAGGACATTAAATCACTATTTCCAAAGATACTCAAATATTATACATTTTTGTAGTCACATCATTTTAAAAGTGATGTTTATTGGGGTATACTTTAAACTCAATAAAGGTCAACAATTTTAAGTGTGTTGTGGAATAACTGACAAATATATGCGGTCATGGGACCATCACCAAAATCAAGAAATAGATTTCCATCAGTATCAAAAATTATGTTGTGCTTTTATGAAGTCAGTCCTTTCTTACCACTAGTACACACCGGCCAGCACTGATGTTTTCTACTCTTATAATTTTGCCTTTTCCAATATCTAGAGATCATATTTATATTTATAATGTTGTCTTTGGTGTCTAGCATCTTTTATGTGATCTTGAAACTTATTTATATTGTTGCATGTATCTTAAGTGTCTGGATAGTATCTCATTGTATGGATTTCCTTGATTTGTTTATCTATTCACCTACTGAACATTTGTGTTATTTCTAGTTTTGGGACAGTATTAACAAAGCTACTATACATATTTGTGTATAGATAATTTTGTAGGAAAATATGTTATTATTTCCCTTGGGAAACTGTTTATCGAGGGGTGGGTCATATGGTAAGTGTATACTGAATTTCACAAAAATAAACCAATGCAATTTTTAAAAAAACAGCTGTACCATTTTGCATCCCCACTTCTTACACACGCATGTCAGCATGTGCTACTCTCGAAATTTTGATTTTAGCCGTTCTAATGTCTGTGTAGTGGCATCTTCCTTTGATCCTAATGCCATTTCACTTATGACTAAAGATGTTGAGCATATTTTCATGTGGGAAATCCCTTCATAGATCTTCTTTGGTGAAGTAGCAATTCAAATATTTTGCAACCTCTTTATCAGATTGTGTGACTTATTGTTGACTTACAGGAGTTTTTAACTATATAATAGATAAAACTTCTGTGTCAGGTATGTATTTTGAAAATATTTTTCCCTAGTCTCTGATTCATTTTATTTTCTTAACTGTTTTTAGGTGAGTAGTACTGTTTAATTCTGAAGCTAGCCAAATTATGAATGTCACATCTAACAAACCTTTGCTTACCATATTTCACTAATAATTTCTCCCATGTTTACTTTTAGGCAATTTACAGTTTTATCTTGTAACTTCAAATATGTAACCCATTTTAAGATAATTTTAGTATGACATGAGATAAAAGTCAGGGCATCTTTTGTGTTTTTTTTTTTGCATATAGCTATCTGATTTTACAATCAAATGGAAATGTTTGCATCTTGCAACATTTGTGGAAAAGGTTATCATTTTCCCTGTGAATTCAGTTGGTATGTTTACAAAAAATCAGTTGACCCTATATAGATGTGCCTGTTTCTGGTACTTCTATTCTATTTTTCCATATGTGTATTCTTAGCCAACACTCTCTTTAATGCTGTAGCTTTCTAGTAATTCTTGAAATCATGTAAGTCATCAATCCTCATTCTTTTTTTCTTGAGACTTGCTCTGTTGCCCAGGCTAAAGTGCAATGGCATAATCTTGGCTCACTGCCACTTCAGCCTCCTGGGTTCAAGTGATTCCTGTGCCTCAGTCTCCCTAGTACTTGCGATTACAGGCATGTGCTATCACCCCTCGCTAATTTTTGTATGTTCAGTAGAGACAGGGTTTCACCGTGTTGGCCAGGCTGGTCTCGAACTCCTGATCTTAAGTGATCCATCCTACTTGGCTTCCAAAATGTTACAATTACAGTTGTGAGCCACTGTGCCCAGGCTTCATTCTTCTTTTTCAAAATACTTTTGGCTATTACTTTCCTTAATATTTCATATTTCATATAAAATTTTATGTCATCTCATTTACTTTCTATATTAAAGAAGCATTCTGTGATTTTAATCAGTATTACATTAAATCTATTGATATATTTGAGGCAAGTTGACATCTTAACAATATTGATTCTTCTGATCCTTGGAACAGAGGACAGGTCATAATTTATCTAGTACTTTAATTTCTCTCAGCAATATTTAATAATGTTTAGAAGTCTTGTGCATATTTTGTTAAATATATTCCTAAATATTTTCTGGGCTTGATGCTATTATAATTAGTATGTTTTATTTTCTATTTTCAGAATTGCTTTAGGATTCTGAATCCTATAGGAACATAATTAAGCTTTGTTTATTAAATTTGTTTTTTGGGACCTTGTTAAACATCCTTAGAAGTTTGAGCAGGTTATTCCTAGAAATTCCTTTGGGAGTTCTTCATAAATTGTCATGTTTTTCTGAGAATATATAGATTTTTATTTTGTTTCTAAACTGTACACCCATTATTTCTTGTAATTTAATATTTCTTACCTTACAGCACTGGCAAAGTCTAGTACAATGTTGAATAGAGGTAATGAGGACAGCCATTCTTGCCTTGTTCACATTCTTAGGTGAAAATATTCAGCCTTTTTTCCTGAAGTGTAATGTTAGATATTGGTTCTTTATAGAAGACTTTCATCAGCATGGGGAGGTTATCTACATTCCTAGTTTGCACAAAATCAATATCATAAATTGGTGTTGGATTTTGCAAAATAGTTTTTTTTGCTACCATTAAGAAGATTTTAAAAAATTCTTGATCAACTTGTTTTATCTTATGGTTTATTATATTAATTGACATTTGGATGTTGACACTAACTTTCATTCATTGCATATGTCCAATATGGTCATGGTATATTATTGTTTTACATATGGCCTTTTATTTCCTAATATGGTAATTTTTATGTACATGATAGTTATTAATACTTTTTTTGTAAACACTTTGTTTTCCTCTGGTTTCAGGGTAATTGAAGAACTCCTAAAATGTATAAGAAAGATTTTTCCTCTTTTTACATTTTTTTGGAGGAGTTTGTGTAGGGTTGGTATTATTCCTTCCTTAAGTATTTGGTAGAACTAATCAGTGAAGTAATCTTGGCCAAGATACTTGTCAGAGGATTTTAATTAAGAAATTAATTTCTATACAGGATATGAAGTTTTATATTCTTTTTTGAGTAAGGTTTGATGATTTGTGTTTTTCAAGTATCTGTTCATTTCATCAAAATCATCAAGTTTACTAGCAAAGAGTTGATCATAATATTCACTTGTCCTTGTAATGTCTGTAACACAGGTAGTCAGCTGTCTCCTTCGTTCCTCTCACAATTACTGAGAGAGGAGATTGACATTCCCATCTATAATTGCAGATTTTTCTGTTTCTCTTTTTAGTTGTATCAGCTTTTATTTGTATATTTTGAATTTTGAAATTTTTGCTGCACTCATATGTAGAATGTTATGTCTTGTTGGTAAATTGATGTCCATACATGTGGAATTGCCCTTTTCATCCCTGGGAATATTTCTCATTCTGATGTGTAGCTTGTCTGATACTAACAGAGACTCTGCAAATTTATTTTGCTTAGCATTTGCACAATATAGCTTTTTCCTCCCTTTTACTTTTAACTCATGTATACCTTTCTATTTAAAGTATATTTCGTACAGAAAAATATAGTTAGACATTGCTTCCATATCAACATTATGTCTTGTCCTTTAGATAGGACATTTAGACCTTTTATATTAATCTAATTCTTCATGATGGTTGAGAATTGATCCTCCATCTTGCTATTCATTTGCTACATTCTCTAAGTGTAATTTATTCCTTTTGCCCTTTATTCTGCCTCAATTTGAATTAATTAAATATATTTTATGAATCATATTTATTTATTGGCTTGATAGAATTTTGTTTTATTATTTTTCAATTGTTTATATCTATGGCTTATATACATTTTTAAATGATCACAGTCACATATAAAGAAATACCTCTTCACATAAATTGTAAGAAACTTCCCAATATATGATTTCCTTTCATCCCGTACTTCCTTGCTTTTGTCATACATTTGAATTTTACGTATTGTAAATCCATAAAGACTTATTATTAATCTTTAGACTTTCATTTTTTCTGTTAAAGATAAAATTATAAATAAGAAAAAAGGTCATTCATATTTGCTTACATTTTTCTTATTTCTGCTGCTCTTTATTTCTATTTTTCCATCTTACATTATATCCTTTCTTATGGACTTCATTGAAATATTTTTAGTTTAGATATGCTGGCCACAATGTCAGTCATGTTTTGATTTTCTGAAAGAAAACTCTTTGCTTTCACTTTTAGAGGATATTTTCACGTGTATAAAATTGTAGGTTTTCAGGTTTTTCATTTGGTACTTTAAACACGTGACTCTATTTTCATCTTATTAGGGTATGTTCTGATGACAACCTGTCGTCCTCTCATCTTTGTCTGTCTGTGTATACCTTTTTATTCTCTGATCCCTGGAAGCTTTCAAAATGTTTCTCTTCTTTGATTTCTAACATTCTGAGTATGATACATTCAGAGTTCTCTTTAATCCTTCTGGGGGTTACTCGAGTTTCGGATCCCTGGTGGGTTTCCTTTCATTGCATTTGTCTATTTCTTGGTCATTACATCTTCAATATTTCTTTTGTCCCATTTTCTCTTCTCCTTTTGAAATTCCAATTACATACATATAAGACCTTTCGACAGGGTTCTTGGATTTTTGTTCCATTTTATTCCTTCTTCTTTCTCTTTGGGTTTCAATTTGAAATATTTCTATTGACCTGTCTTCACGTTCCTCCATTTCTCCCTCTAGGCACATGAATTTTGTGTCTACCTTCCTGGCATCCCTGTCACAGGAATTCTTTATCTCTGGCATTGTCTTTTTTTCTTAGCATATTCAATGGACACATTTTAATAGCCTTTCTCTCGATGCTCAGAGTGCCTGTTTGTTCATAATTAGTCCCCCACAGTAGAGTGCTGTTGTTTGTTACTCAATGCGAGGCTCCTGGGGAAGTCTTTTCGGGGAGGAGGAAGGTGGCATTTTGCGGTCCATTCTTAGTCCTTGTCAGGCCTTGTGCATCTGCACTTCAGAGGTGGGGTTTTCTCATCATCCTCCCTCCCCGATGAGATGCCAGTCTCTGCTGCATGTCAGTGGGGCTGCTTGAGCACGTGTCTTTTTTGTCCCTGTCCAGTGTCAGCTGAGCTCTCCTTTGCTTCAGAGCAGGGTTGTGTCCATGAGTGTGCTTTTGCTACACCTCTCTTATTAGCAGATCAGTGTTACGTGATGAATGACAGATGGAGTTGGGCAGGTTTCCCACCCTCCCCCGAAGCTTCTGGACTTGGCCTGAGACTAGATGGCAGTAGCATTTCCTGGCTTTCCCCAAGCGGCACATGGCATTTGCTTCCTAGGAGAGAAGAGTTCACAGTGTTGACAGTTCTGTGCCTGTGTCTCCTGCAGTAACTGGTCACCATCTGTATGTCTGGGATGGCTCTGGGCTTCAGTCTTCCCTGTAAGTATCCAGTGGTAGCTGGAGCTGGCAAATGGTTGCAAATGGTTTATGGTAGGCGTAAAGGAGCTGGCAAATTGTTGCTAACTCACTCAGGAGCACACTCTTCCTTCAACTATTTGTTAAAGACGTTTTTTTTTTTTGCCTGGTATCATGTTTGCTGCTACCCTTCTTTGCCTGCTCCAAAAGAGGAAACAATTTATGTGCCCCTCTGCCCTCTGAGGGGCTTGTCACATATTGGAATTCAGTTCACTTGATTGCTTTGGCCCTCTGATAGGCTGAACCAGTTATAATTTTATAGTTTATCTGGCTGCTCCTCATTGATAGAGTGGGAGCAATGTTTTACTGCAGTTTTCTACATTTAAAGTGAAAGTGAAACCATGCGATCCCACTTTTAGAGTGTATAGGCGCAGGAATGCCTAAATAGCACTGTTCTAAGGAAATTGACTTACATTAAAAGTGATGACTTTGTCACAGTTCCACATTTTTTGTCTTTCAGAATAAGTCAGGCAGAAGAATTGTTCTCTTCAACACACCTCAAGTTAAATTTCTTTTGAGTTCAATATGACTTTTAAAAATTTCCTTAAGTTTGGTTTATTACATATCTGGAGTTTTTGATTTTTAAATCTGTTCTCTTAACTTCTTCGCTGGTTTCTTTCCGTGTAAATTTCGATTTTTCACCACCTGTTCACATCAGTATATTACTATATATCTTCTAATTGTATTAAATTGAATCCTGGTACGTTGTAGCATGTGCAAATTATTGTAGATGAATTCTAGCTTCTCATGGAAACAGACTCAAAGTAAATATAAAGAGACATACTGTATTATGTTCTACTTAAGCCTCCTGATTGATTTTGAAAAGTTCGTTGGCATGAGATCCAACGATGATTTTCATTGCTAGTGCCATATGTTAAAAATGGTATAGAAATGTCCATTTTGGAAAAAGCACACAAAAATTAATTGACTGGGCTCAATGGTACACACATTTTGTCCCAACTACCTGGGAGGTTGAGAAATTGGGAAGCTGAGATGGGAGGATTGCTGGAGCCCAGGAGTTCAAGGACAGTTTGGGCAACATAGTGAGATCCTGTTTCTAAAAAAACAAAACAAAACAATACACTAATATTTCTATACTGTAGGTTAATACTTGGCAACTAAAATAAGATAAAAAGTAAAAGTTACTGTGTAACATCAAAGGGAGAAATGGAGTAAACCAATGTTGTTAGAGTCAAAGGCAATGTTTACGTTATGTCACATGCAATGCAAAAGATGCATGGAGTTTTGTGATAAAATGCGTAATAATTAATATAACAACATATTTTCAAAATTTACTACTGGATTTGCAATTTCTTGGTAACAGGAAGCATTGGAATCTGCAACTTGCAGGAGCAATTTTTTGTGTTTTTCTTAATTTTGTAAAGGAGGTGAGAATTCAAAAATAAAGTGGCATCTTGTCATTCTGACCCTAACTTTGTGCGTCTTTAGTATTTAGTCACACCTAAATTAATGTCAGCTAAAGGTCATTTGTAAGCTCACAATTCTTGACTATTTTTTTCATTTTCTTCCATTACCACACCATTAGAAACATAATTTATAAATGCATTCACTGGTACTTTTAAATAATACATGAAGATCCAACAATAGTATTTAAATGTTTAGGAGTTGAGCTATTTTTTAAACTCTTTTTTAATTGCATTTTAGATTTTGGGGTACATGTGAATAACATGCAAGATAGTTGCATAGGTACACACATAGCAGTGTGGTTTGCTGCTCCTCCCCATCACCTATATCTGGCATTTCTCCCCATGCTATCTCTCCTCAACTCCACATTGCCCGCTGTCCCTCCTTATTTCCCCCTGACAGACCCAAGTGTGTGATACTCCCCTCCCTGTGTCCACATGTTCTCATTGTTCAACACCCACATGAGTGAGAACATGGAGTGTTTGATTTTCTGTTCTTGTGTCAGTTTGCTGAGAATGATGGTTTCCAGGTTCATCCATGTCCCTAAAAAGGATACGAACTCACCGTTTTTGATGTCTGCATAATATTCCACGGTGTATATGTGCCACATTTAAACTTCTTTTTTTTTTAAAAAAAAATCTTCTGGTATAGTACATTCTTTCCTGTTTCTTAGACAAGTGTTTATAAACTTATTTACAAAAATATAGCACAGAATATTAGGATATACCTTGGAAGTTTTACAAAAGCAATCATTTATTTTACTTTTAAAATTTTTACTTTCATTTTTTTCAGAGAGTGTGGATGTGAAAAACAACCAGGATGATTTGATTAATACTATATTTAAAATAAGGATCACTCACAGAGAAAATAATTGTGAATATTAATTTAATTTTCTTATATATTTGCATGGAAGTGTTCTAATTTCTAATATGGAAATTATTGTTTTAGATGACGAAGTAAATATTTGCGAGCTACATGAATTAAAACAATTTAGGCAATTCAACATTATGGGAGATTTAATTAAACACAGAGTCTCTGAACAATATCTCATTTGGGTCATGATGATTTATAAAAACAATATCATATTTGATAAACCATGTAAACTTGAATTATTAGTGACACAGCTCTTTGGATAAACATTTGAATCATAAAACCAACAAAAGCTTGTTAACTGACACTATTGAAAGAGATATGCTGCTTATGGTTCTCATAACCTCAACTCTATTTTACTTCCATGTACGGAAAGTGACCATCACTTTTTCTTCTGCAATCAATGTATTCTCTACCCTGACTGAAAGCTTGCACGCAAGCAAGAACATACTTGAAAACATCTTACTTTTGAGCACTTGAAGACATTTTTCTGAACTCTCTTCCTATGCTAAAGAGGATATCATTTTGAAACAGTTTGGTTTTCTGTTTGGGTTTATCACTAGCTTCGACATTACTCCTTCAAATTTATAATACGGAAATCCTTTTCATATCAGCTATTAATTAGGCAAATTTTCTCTCCTTGTTTTAAAAGTTTATATTGAAACGCATTTAAGTTAACAAAAATTTGCAAAAATAGTACAGTGGTTTCTCTTATACTATTAACATACGTTCCATTTTCAGTTGCTCTGTGTCCTCTCCAGCAAATTGGATACATAACTTCTTTTTTAATTTGTTTTGCTTTTTGTTTT
This sequence comes from Leontopithecus rosalia, assembly GCA_028533165.1. Taxonomy (NCBI): domain Eukaryota; kingdom Metazoa; phylum Chordata; class Mammalia; order Primates; family Cebidae; genus Leontopithecus; species Leontopithecus rosalia. The sequence goes on from CM052651.1 coordinate 150,319,524, forward strand.
TAGATCAAACATTCTTATCAATGCTTAATAATATTTTATTTTGATTTTGATTTGCATATCCTTAGTGACTGATATGGGACATCATTTTATATTATTGGTTACAATTAATACATCTTATTTGGTTAAATATAAGTTTTTTGATTGGGTTGCTTGGTTTTCAATTGTTGAGTTTTGAGAGTTTTGTATGGATTTTAGATATAAATTCTAGATTGGAGATGTGGTTTGCAAATGTTTTCTTAGTCTGTGGCTAGTTCACTCATGCTATTATGTCTCTTTTGCAAAACCAGCGCTTTTGATTTTGTTAAAAAACAGCTAATAAGTTTTTTTTAAATGTTATGCTAAGCGCTTACATAGTCATATTTATAACCCCTTTCCCTTGCCTAAGGTCATCAATATTTCTCCTGTGTTTTCTTCTAAACATTTTGTAGTTTTATGTTCTACATTTAGGCTTATAATTCATTTAAAAATTGTATTAATATGAGGCACAAATTAAGGGGCTTTGTTCGTTTGCTTGTTTTCTGTTTTTTGGGCTTCTTGACTTCTAATTTTCTAGCATTACTTTTTGATAGAGTTATCACTTCACCATGGAACTGTCTTTGGGCATTTGTAAAAATCAATTGACTATTTCTGTAGCTTTCTTTGTGGACTCTCTGTTCTGTCTAATAAATCTAAAATCTATTCTTTCCTCAATATCATACTGTCTTCATCATTGCAACATTCAAACAGCTTTAAATCTGACGATAGACGTTCTCTAATTTTGTTCTTTCTCAAAATTGTTTGGGGTCTTCTGTTTTTTTTAATATATACAGAGATCTTAGAATTTGCTTGTTGATATGTTCAAGTCAGGCTGCTGAGATTTTTTCTTGTATTGCGTTGAAGGTCATATATCTCAATTGACGTTGAAGACAATTTAGTCTTTCAATACATGGACACTTAGTATCTAGCTCCATTTATTTAGGTTTAAAATTTTTTTTCTATTGTTTTAGTTTTTACAATATAAATGCTGCTCAATTTTTTATTTCAATATTTAATTTTTAAAGTTATTTTAAATAGTTGTTTTAAAATTCAAATTTCTGTTATTCATTACCAGTTTCTAGCAATTTCTTTTTGAATACTGACCATGCATCCTACATCTTTAAAAAACTTAGTCTTCTTTTGTTGCGATTCCACTGAATTTGAAATAGACAATCATAATCTAGAAACAGAAACAGTTTTAATTTCCCCTTTCTAATACATGTGTGCCTTTTATTTACTTATTTTTTACTTCTCTTAAGGAACTGGCTATGATTTGCAGTCTGTTGAACAGGAATGGTAAGATGTGTAGCCTTGTGTTGTTTCCGCCTTAGGAAACAGTCTTTCACCATGAGTGTGATGTTAACAATAGTTTTTGGAGATGCCTATCAGATTAAGGAAGTTTCCTTCTAACCTTTGCTGTAATTTTGTTTTTTAGTATTAAAGGAGAAAAAATTTTGTCCAATGCATTCCCTTACTATGGTGAATTTCATCGATTGTTTTTTAAAATGTTAGGTAAGCCTTGCATACTTGGGATAAATGCAGTTGGTTATGATTAATGTCCTTATATGTTGTTGAATTCAATCGCTAACATTTTGTTGAATTTTTGTGTGTCTGTATTTATCAGTGTTCTTGGTTTGTAGTAATCTTTTCTTATAATGTATTTCCTTTTAGTTTTGCTAAAAAATGGCTTTGGAAGTTTTCTCTCCCTTCTTACATGGTGATAGAAATTGTGTACATTTGGTTTTAAAATATTTGAGAGAATTAAACAGTGAAACAATCTGGGTCTAGGGCTTTCATTATTGGAACTTTCTGAGGTATACTTTGTAATTCCTTAGAATACACAAGACTATTAATGTAATCTATTTCTTTTTGAGTGAGACTTGGTCATTTGCCTTTGACCTATTAAAATTATTTTGTTATTTTTTTAATATCTATGGTGTCTGTAGTTATGTTTCCACTTTTATTTTTGATAATGATAATTTGTATCTAGCTTTATTTCATGGTCAATCTGGTTAGTTTTCCCAATTTATACATAATTTCAGACTCAGCTTTTGCTTTCATTCTTTTTTATTGTTTTTCTGTTTTCCTTTTATTAATTTCTGGTTACTTTTTATTATTTCCTTTTTTCTACTTGCTTTGAATTTGATTTACCTTTTTGTTTCTAGGGTCATAGAGGAGAAGTACAGATTACTTACCGGAGGCCTCTGTGTCTAATGTAAGCAATTAAAGCTATACATTTCTCTTTAAGGACTGCTTAGCTATACATTACAATTTCAATGTGTTGTGTTCAGTTGTTAAGTTGAAAATACTTCAAAATTTTGTTCCATACTTCCTTTTTAATTTAAGTTTCACTTAGAAGTGTGCAATTATGTTTTACTTTAATCACCAGCTATTCGGGGATTTTTTTTATTGCCATCTCTTGTTATTAATTTTTAGTTTAATTCTCTAATGATCCAAGAAGACACTTTATATTGTTTCTAGACTTTTAAATTTTCTAGAGGTTGTTTTATGACTCTACATAGAGTGTATCCTTGTGAATGCTCCATGTATTCTTAGAAAGTATGTGCATTCTATTGTTTTGGGGTACTGAGTTTTGTAAGTGTCATTAGTCAACTTTGATGACAGTAATTTTTCTTTTCTATAATACTGAGATTTTTATTTATTCTATTGATTATTGAGAGAGGAGTATTCAAATCTCCAACTGTAATTGAAGATTTGCCTATTTCTTTAATTTTCTTTTCCTTTTTTGAGACAGAGTCTCACTCTGTCATCCAGGCTGGAGTACAGGAGTCAATTCCACTCACTGCAGCCTTGACCACCAGGCTCAGTGGTCCTCTCACCTCTGCCTCCTAGGTAGCTGGGACTACAGGTGTATGCCACCATCATTGGTTAATTTTTTTTATTTTTTGTGGAGATGAGGTTTTATCATGTTGCCCAAGATAGTCACCAATCCTGGGCTCAAGAAATCTACTCACTCAAGCCTCCCAAAATGCTAGGATTACAGGAGTGAGACACTGCACCAGGCCTTGCTTATTTCTTAAATCAATTTTTTTCATGAATCATGACACTTTGTTTTTGGATGCATACACATTCAGGATTATGATGAATTCTAGATTTTTAAAATTGTGTAAATGGCGATTTTTTCCAGACAATATTTCTTGTTCTGATGTCTACTTAAAGCTGCATTTATTAGGTTAGTATTTACATGATATGCTTTTTCCCAGCCTTTTAATTGTAGCCTATGTCTTTATATTTAAAGTAAGTTTTTTTTTAGACACATGGGTATTGCTTTTTAATCCAATTGGACAATCTTTATGTATTAGCTATGTTTAAATTAACAAATAAATATTGATATATTTCTTTTAAGATATATTACCTTGCTTACTGTTATTTTCTATATTCTTTGTTTTGTTTTTATATTTCTGTCTTATTTTGATTCAATGGATCATCTTTTATAATTACTTTTTCTTCTATATTAACTTTTTTTGTATACCTTTTTGTAAAATGTACCTCATGATTACCTTGAGGTTGATAATATACATTTTTAACTAATAAAACTCTACATTCAAGTTGTATTTTATTATTTCATATATAATGTGTTGACCTTACCTCACCATATAGTTTTCTCTCATCCTTTGTGTTATGATTGTCTTATATTTTAGTTTTAAATCTGTTTTTAATGCATAATATGTAACGATAGCTATGTATTTAATTTGGATAGCAAAATACCATTTAGAACAAGTTAAAGTAGAAAATTATTAAAATATTAAAATAAAAAATTAACCTCTATTAAATTTTCATCACTTTTTATTACTTTGCATAAATCCTAAGTTCAGTCTGGTATTATAGTCTTATTTGAAAACATTCTTTTAATATGTTAGCAGTGTATATCTGCAGGAAATTAGTTATCTCAATTTTCGAATTCTGAGAAAGTCTACATTTTCCTTTATTGTTGAAGAACATCTTTGCTGAATATAAAATTATATGCTGACTTTTTTTTCTTTTACTACTTAAAAACTATCACTCAATTACTTTCTGGATTGCATGGTTTATTTTAAGGAGTATGCTGTAATTTGTTTGTTCTTCTTTATGTAGTGTCTCTTTTGTCATTGTTGCATTCAGAAATTTTTCTTTGTGTTTTATTTTCAGAAACAACATAGTCATAAAATATAATATTTTTGAATATAACATTCCCAGGTGGAATATTATTTTGTTCATTTATTTCTTTGTTTTACATTTATTTGGTGTTTATCTTACTTTGTGTTCTCTGGTAATTTTGGATCTGTAGATTGATGCCTGCCATTAGTTTTGATGCTTTCATAGATAGATTTGTATTAAGATATATTGCCTTGTTTACTGTTTTCTATTTTCTATATTCTTTAGTTTTATATTTCTGTCTTCTTTTATTTCAATTGATTATGTTTTATGTTACTTTTTTCTTCTCTATGAACTTATTTTTTAATCCTTTTAAAAAGTATATTTCATGGTTTCCTTGAGGTTGTTAACATACATTTTTAACTAATAAAATTCTATCTTCAAATTCTATTTTACTACTTCATATATAGTGTGTGGACTGTCTATCTATTTATCTATCTATCTTTCTATTCTCTCTCTACTTTAAGATTCCAGTTAACCATTATTAAGTCATTTAATATTGTCCCATATTTTTTATATGCTATATACTTTTTTCTATCCTTTCTAACCTTTAAAATTTAGTTTGGATAATTTTATTAATCTATTTCAAGTTCACTGACTTTTTTTTCTCATTTTTACTGATGCCATAAATTTATTTAATATAATTGCCTTCTTAGCATCCATTCTAAGGCCTGATGAAAGTTACTTGAAATGCAGTCATAGGCCATCACCTTTGGCTTCATTTAAAGTTCCCCTTCCTTTGCTTTCAGTATAGTCTACTTGTTCCTTATCTCACTGACCCAAAACTCAACACACCCCAAAGCTGCTGCCCCTGATCAAACATAATGCTCAACACCAAATTTAGGTAAATTAATTTCCTCCTCCATTAATGTTTTTTTTAGACTACTCAATTCCCAATTCTTGCTGGAAACCTAAGGGAAAACACCCATGGACCACAGTCCCACAGTCCCTCTCTCTCTTGCTCTCACTCTTTCATTTTCTCTCTTCTCACTAACTGGCTGAGCTCTCTGCCACCTTCAGCCTTTCTACTGGTCTCCCGTTAGTACTCCCACCTCTGTGAGACCCAGGAGTAATAAATGTTGTCTGCTTCATGCATTTTTGATTTTACTTCCTCATTGTGTCTCATATGACACACACTCTGAACCGAAATCTCTCATCAGTGCTTTTAGAGAGTGTCTATCTTGGCTTATGGTTGTCTTCAAGAGACAGCTCTCAAGACTAAATATTGCTATAGTTCCTAAGACACTATAAAAATTACAACATTGGAGTCTACTTATGATCTTATCGAAGACATTCTTCCTTTATTTTACTGTTTTTTCTCTCCAACATTTCTATTTAGTTTCTTCTAATAATATTCATATCTCTGCTGAAATTTTTCATCTGATCTTGCATTTTATTCACCTTTTCTGAAATGTTAAGACATTACTTTTGGTTATTTTAAAGTACCTCTCAAATAGTTCTAACATTTATATTATTTGAGTCTGGCTTCATCGATTGCTTGGTCTTTTGGACTTTTTTGTTTGTTCATTTATTTGCCTTTTAACATTTTAATGACTCACTTTCTTGTTACTGCTTTTAGAAGATGAACATTCCCATGTAGAAACAGATAAATATACTTTATTTTTAAAATGGGTGCCCTTTTTCTTCTACTATTACTTCAGTGTGTGGAGTTTGGATTAATATAATTGGAAATTTGCTGGAGTTTGAGAATTTTTACTGTTTTGTTTATTCTCAGTACCTCGCAGGTATCTAAACTAGAGAGCTGTAATTTAGTTTAGATACTAAATGCAGGAGCCTGGGAGTACTCTTGGCTTGCCTCTCTTGGCATGGATACATTACAAGATGAACCTGGGCAAGAGTGATTAGGATCCCTGTAGTTTTAGCACTTGATGGCCTAGGTAGGACTTCCATTCTGTAAGTAGAAACTGGGCGAAAGTAAACTTTCCCAGGACTTAAACTTAACAATAGGATGTGGGGACAGGATAAGAGATGTTACTGTACTGCTCTTCTTAGGAAGAAACCCCTTCATGTGAGTACTGGGAGGACAGGCAACCCCGTATTTTTGGATATAGCATTCTAGAGTGGAGTCTCTGCCTTGTGGGGCTGGGAGTGAGGAGCAATGAAGCTATCTTTGTTTATATACCATAGTCTCTTATTTTTCTTACCAAAATCTGATAGACATTCTCGACTAGATATTGCCCTTAGGACCACTTCCAGAGACATTAAATGGTTGTGTGTGTGTGTGTGTGTGTGTGTGTGTGTGTGTACATGTGTGTTTTATGCTTTTTTACCAGCTTCACTTGGAGTTAAGTCATTGTAGCTCCTTCACACTGTTATACCAGGGGTTGATACCCCTAGACTTTCTCCTTGGGCTGTCCATAATTCCTGGTAGGAGTATTTTGACTACTGTCAGAAAATTAGCATTCTGGGTGTTAACATTATGAGATCTAAGAGGAAGAAGACACAAGGGATTGTTGTCATCATTGAAAATTGTCGGCATTCCAAATGTAAACATTCATTAACTACTGTCCTTTCCACGTAACACTTTGGTCTCAACTGTCCCAATGACTCTCTATTTTGCTGTCTCCCATATGCAGTGGATTCTTAGTTGTGTGGGATTTGGGAAAGGTTTTAAACAAGTTCTTAAAAGCATTTTCAAAAAATTCAAATTGTATCTCTCAAATTCACTTTTAATTCCCAAGGCACTTGAGCCCACTAATTTGTGTGTTTTTATGGAGGTAAGAAGTATTCATTTACACTGTGAATTAGGTGACTTTTAACTGTTCCCAAGGCCAGCTTTTCTTTTACTTCCTGGATCTGCTATTTCAGTTGCAACTCATAAACTTGTGTTCCAGGTTTCAAAGCTGTGTTCTTTCTGTTTTTATAAGTTGATGGTTTAAAACATATATTTACTGTTATTTTAAAGGTTTTGGGAAATATATAAATAAATATGTGTTTTAAGCCCATAATCTTTAATATAGAATCTACTGTTTATTTAACTGATATCACTGTGCTTATTTTCAAATTTAATCAAATATAATAAACAAATATAAAACAGATATAAGGTTGTTAAAACATTAAAACTGTATAAAATATGATTATTTTTCTCTTTAAACTGCATGATTTTCTTAATGGGCTTTCATATTTTGTTTACATAAATTAAACACTTTCTCTTTAGTTAAACATGAAAAACAAATTAAAGGGCCAATTTTTTAAAATACTGAAAATTTGAAAATACTTAAAATGTATTTCTATTTATTTGCTCCTTTTTTGGAATTTAACTCTAATTATTGGAAATTAGGACTGTTATACTATGCTGCAGATTCTATTATTTTAATTATCATATCACATAAATAACTAATTTTGCTGTGTAAATTTTGGGCTGCTCACTGTGTGAACTGTACCATATTTAAATAGTCATGAGAAATAGATCAAAGCCCTGATTTCGATAACTGTATATACATGACTCTATACTGGGAAATTAAATAAAAATAAAGCATTCCCCAAATTTTGGACAATAATTGAATCAAATACACCAAACCTTAAATCCAATCTTTAAAATAGATGAAACTCTTTCTCATTGCAAAAGAGAGGGAAATAATGAAACACCCACCCTTCTTCTCAAAAGGAATTTAGACACTAATGAGAAAATTCAATGGCACACACTTTATCAATAGTTTCAACATCTAATTTTTTTCTGTATTTTTTTTGGCAAGGGACAATTACCAGAAAATAATAGTTTTCAGACATTTTCAAAGGCTTTAGTTAATTAACTTAGACTTCTCCATTTAGAATTCAATTGTAGTCATTACAGGTGGTGCCCACAACTCATGAAAAACAGATAGATTAAAAGATGAGCTATCTGGTCTAATATAAAAACGGCCTGCACTTTACATATCTAGTCATTTTTTCATTCCCTTTGAACCACGCATATCTCTGGAAAACCTTACAGGACACTGAAAATTCTCTTTCCATGTCTTCTAATACCATCATGGGAGTTATCATTTTCTTCTTTGAAATTGTGTGGTTACTTCATGGAAGACTCATCATCGTCAGCTGAAATGTCCTACTCAAAGAAGACTTTCCATAAGATCATGAACAAACATCTAAAAAACAATAGCAGCACTTAGACCTTGCATTTCAAGGTCCACACCTGCACAGATTTATGAACACTAGGATGATATAATAAAAGAGACAGAGATGCCCAGAGATATACAGATTTCTGTCTTTTGTTTAATAAGAAAGGAATTGAAAGCCCAGGTAGTTAAGCTCACTTTCTGACCTCACTCCACCTGTGTGTGAAAAGGTGTCCCAAATTATTACCTGGTTTTGTGTCCTTTCAACTTACAGCTTTTCAAAAGTCATATTCTGTGATTCTCAACAGATTATAAATCATTGGTATGACTCGCCAAAAGTAGGACCAGGTGAACATATACTAAAAATGCTCCAATTAATAAAGTTAATTAGCTATAATGCTCTGAACCTTCAGAATTGTAAAGCTGGAAAACTGCTTTTAAAAAATCTCATGAGCAGTTTCTGCCTTCTGATTCAGAGACTGGCGTTTTAGAGTCTCTTCGTTCTGGAAAGACTGAACTGAGTGCTCCCTTTTGGCTGTGATGATTTAAGGATATAGAATTTGTCAGGATCCTGGGGCTTATAAACTATCAGGGCATTGGGTAAGTGGACGTCCAGCCCAACGTTCTTATTCACATATACACCTGGGAGCAATGAGCTCTTGTAGGATCAGAGTGACAGTGAGAGTGATGTCATCCGCTGGTGGTTAAAAGTCAGGACACGTCTAAGGGATGGATAGCTGTAACTGAGGCCATGTTACAAAGAAAACTGAGAGCCCTAGAGTAGACACCCTAAGGTAAAGGGGAGTCTGAATGTGGACTTTCATCTCAGACAAATAGAAACTGGATCTTGGCACTTCTGTCTTGTTGATGTTGGACCCCAGGTTTGTTCAGCCACCTCTTTGTGTTGTTTGGGTGTGTCCCCAAGAAAATACTGTATGCAAGTGTATTGAGGTAGCCTGTGAGCACCAAGCACTGTGAAACTGTTCCTGTGGCTTTGCTGTGGGTACTCTTGACTGAACATGAACTTGAAAGGAATATAATCTACTAAGTGAATGATCAGCACCTGAAGCAGGAGTCAAAGAATAGAGAGGTATTGTCAGCAAGACCCATTAGCTGGCCAGACCCTGTCTAAGGAAAACTGAGGACTCATGACTCTTCCGGCACCAGAGCCCCTAGTCAGTGTCCTGAGAGTGCTAGAAGTGACTGAGGAGGCTGGTGCTGGGCTTGTGAGTCAGCCATTGTAGGAGTTCACCACCAGCCCACTTCGCTGACAGCTTCAGCTGGTACTTAAAAATGAATTCTTGAATATATAGAGGCAATCCTTGGAATTTCAGGGATGAGAAGCCCAGAAAAAAAATGGCTTCAAGTTCATTTATAAGATGGAAACTATTATCATATTATTTTGCGTTTTCAGAAAGAAGTGACTATTTCTTTTTTTTACCCTGGCTGGATGAACCCTGGGATGTATGTTATGCAACACAATGAAACTTCTTTAATCATTGTTTTTCCATGGCAGTGTTACCACAGCAGGCTCACATGCTGCCCCAGAGTACATGAAACATGGTGTGCTTTAGCACTGATTGCTGTAGAAACTGGAATTTTGAAGAAACTGGAAAACAGAACAAGTACTGAGCACCTGCCTCATGCTAGTTGTTGTTCCATGTGCTTGGGATGCTTGAGCACAGGAGAGACAGCAGCACCACCATGGAGTAGATTGCTTATGAGGTTCTTTGTCATCTACATTGGCCATTCTTCCCTAGGGATGAACCATCTGTCTCACTTCACTCTCTTCAGGGGGTGGCTCATGTGATCTTCTCTCCATGGCATCTGAAGTCACAGTAGCATATGCCAAGATTGAGTCTCCACTAGCTTGGATCTCAGAGTAATTTTGATAAGCAAAGTCTCCTTGTTCGATTCCTGAATGAAAAAGAACCCTGAGTAGGAAGCTGCTGAGATGTCCATGCTGCTTGCCTGCACAGCCTCTCTGGGCTGATACACTCCCAAAGCAGAGGTGACATTTTAGTGAGAAAAGAGACACAGTAAAAAATTTAAAAGGCAGATATGAATTTAAAAAGATGCAGATCAAGGTAGGGGGCTTAGGAATGAGACAGGAGAGGGGAGGGGGTGCAATTTCAAATGAGGTGGTGATTACAGTAGATCTCCATGAGGAAGTCACATTAAAGAAAAACAGTGTTTCATTTAGGTTTTCAACAGAACTTTGGTTTTCCCTCCAAAATTGTTAACAACATCACATTTCAGTACACTAAGTAGTCCATATTTTTCCTTATATTTGGCTATTCTTTTCGTCCAAGTCAAATACACATTGAACATTTTTAACTACTCTGAATGTGCAAGACATTGGTGATATAATGGTGGATGAGACAGGCAGGAATTCTGGGCTCATAGCTTAGGGTCAGATGCTGGCACAGCTTCCTTCATGGGGGCATCCCTCAACGGGCTGACTGGGCCTTCTTTCTAATCTCTACTCACTCAGGGAGGCACTTCTGGCAGGCTGTGTCCCCATCAGCATCTGGTTGTCAGGAATTATTTTTTAATTGCATAAAACAACCCTATAGTGGCTACACAGCCTTTGTTCAATCTTGCTCAAGCTCTAGTGAGCCTGGGTACAGGACCCACTTTGTCTTTTGGTTCCATCTCAATCAACCAGATATTTAAAACTAGGTCTTTGACATCTGCTCTGAAGTTAGTGATTGCTCACTTTCATATCTGATATTTTTTCACTTGGCCTGCCCCAAACTATAAGGAAATAGCATTCCATTCTTCCAGGACTAATTTTCATTCTTACTTCAGGTATGCATTCAGCTTGGTGGCTGGAGCAAAATTTTGATTTGGTCCCTTTTCTTGGGGTTTTATCTAAGCTCTGGTGACTGAGGGAGTCTTCTTCCTGTTTCCCAGGCACACTGGGACCCCAGGAATTACCCAGGGATTATTCAGTCCTGATTACTTAGTCAGGCTACAAACATAGCTATCTTCTGGACGGGGAGAGAGAGAGGCTGAGAAAACATGTGAGAAAGCAGAAGCAGGTGATAAAGTTTTGTGGAAGGGTCAGAGTCAACCAGTAAGTGTGGACTGAGGGGATTTAAATCCAACATTTCTACAAACTCTACTGGTTGCATAAAACATCCCCTCAGACTAGATTTGGACCAAGGACTAAAGCAAGGTATGCTGGGACCTTAGGACATCAGAGCCATTTCTACTTTGGGGTCTTGCCACAAGTTCAGACTCTACCTGAGGAAGGGTCCCCTGTTTTCCTCTGTTCTAGAATTTTTTACCTGCTCCAGGGCTTCCTTCACTGGCCTCCCTTCCCCCAGCATGGGCAGGATCACCAGGTGCTGAGCCTGTTTCTCAGATGATGCAGCATCCACACATTTCTTATTTCCTTTTCAGGAATTCCACCTCCCAGTCCCAAGGACCCTGTACCATTCCCCTTGTGTGTGTGAGTCTGGTCACTGGTATTAGGGCAGCCTTGCTCTGAGTGCACACCTACTCCTAAGTACCAAGTCCAACCGGCAGACTCTGAGCATTGAATGACAGAAGTATGAAGACACAGATGTTTTGCCTGTACTCATAGATCCCAAAGAGGCTATGAAGCCCTCATATGCCAGAGAGGCTCTGAATTTATTTAGTATAGATTTAATGACAAAGGTGTCAAGTAAACACCATCAGTGGGTAATTAACATTGCTGACCTCCCCAAGTAGAGAGCACTTCTGCCTGTAGGTGATCAAAGGTCAGTCTTAGGACATGAGTAAACAAGCTATTTAGATAAACTCCTTTACAGTCCTTTGTACCTACTTCTGCCTAATTGCCTCTAGCTATTAGAACAACCGCTTTTGGCTCATTTCTTCCTGATGCTTTGCAAAACCTCTTGGCCTTCCAAGAAGATTTGCATCTTTCTTATATTTCCCACCACCCTGACTGCTCTTACACCTAAGGCCTGCCTCTGCAGCCCCAAACCTGAGCCCAGGAGTGGGGCAACCTTGCTCTGAACTGCACACCTGCTCCTAAGCCCTGCATTTGCATACCCAAAGCTGAGCTCCAGTAGCATCTCTGTTATGCACTCTGCATTTATTCTGCATCTTCCCTTTTCCAAGGAAAGGAATGTAGAATCCCCTACCCCAGTTTTTACAAATTGTAAGACAAACATCATGGGTGACACTGAGTGGCTTTAAGAGGAATTCAAGTTCAATGCCTTAAATGGTGTTGAATCACATTGTGATAAAGTCATTCTCTTTTGAATTCTCTATCATTCTTGATTAGGCCGAAGAGAAATATTCTGCTAGGATAACTATGTTCATAAAATCACTCTAGTACATGCATTGTCTCTCTTTTAACATAGAGTAGGGGCATGGACTCAGATTTTCACTGAGAAAAGTATTTAGATAGAAATTAATAGCCTGATTTTAAACATTTTGTGTTAAATGTTTAAACACTTAGAGTGAGATGCACATTCCCTTTTAGTTTTGTGTTGTTAACTTTCCTTCTGAAATAATTTTTCATGAACTAAATGAATTAATAGAATAAAAAGCAATGAAAGCATACAGGTTCTTCACTGAGAAGGTGAAAAATCATGTATCTTCTTTTCTTCACTGTTCCCTTTCACCATGCCCTGCACGCCCAAGGTGATGTTAATTAGGCCTTTATGGTAATTACTTAGTTTCAGACCATACATCCAAATGCTGGCAGTGCACACTCACTTAGATGTACCTACTCATAAGCAGGACAAACACAACATTTTCACATAGGTGTCTCCATCATTCCCTTTATGCCAGATTCTTCCAACCTATTTCTTACTTACTCTGGTCACATTGGAACCCTCAGTATCTGCAGCAAAAACCTGAAAGATTATTGACATAATTTCCTTCACATGTTAACACAGCATCATTTATGTTGAACCAGATATTACATTCTGTGACTGTAATATTTCCCCAATGTATTCTCCTTTTCCCATCCTTACTGTGACCCTTCCTAGTTCAGTCACAAATAATCTTTCTCCTTACTGCATTGATAGTGTATGAGTCAGTTTTCTCTTCCATCCTGCTTTGTACATACCCTCACATACAAACAGAAAAATAGGACCCTCCATTATTCTGCTCTCTGATGCTAGAAACATCAGTTACTGACAGGATGAACTCTAAGCCCCAGGTACAACATAGAAGATGCCATGACTCATCCCTCTTCCATGCCAGTCTCATCTTTTGAGACCCTCTGGTTTTCCAATATGCTCCCCAGTACCTAACTGATTTTAGATCCCTGCATCCCTATCTTCACCACTGTCATCATCAGCATTTCCCTCCACTGCCTCAATAACTTTTCCTCATTTTTGATGAATGAACTTGACTCTAACCTCCTCCAAGGACACTCCCCCAAACCCACCACAACAGCTCCTGGCAGGCAGGGCTCCCAATCTTTGAGGTCATATTGGATCTTATGCCTAGTTTCATGAGAGCATTCTGCATGCTACAGAAAATCATCTGTTTACATTCTTGTTTCTTCATCAGACTATGCTCTCCTTAAGGAGAAAGGCTCATTTATCCTGAGTCCTTAGCAAGGTGCATTATACATGCTAGGCACTCAGTAACTTCATAAATATTCCTTCATACAATTGTTTCATTTGATAACAATGAGGCACTGTTACATAATTAGGGATGCTCAGATAATATTTCTCTGTATTCTTAATAATATTAACATAATAACAAGGCCACAATTTTTCCACTCTGTCATTGTGCAAACTCAGCCAGGGTGTAAACGAATGGGCATGGCTGTGTTGTATACAAACTTTATCCAGGCTAGGAGCTGGATTTGGCCCACAAGCCATAGTTTACAAACTCCTCATTTAATAGGTTAGAAGATGCAAATAGAAATCTCTGCCTCACTTTATTGAGGTATAATTGACAAATAAAATTTGTACATTTAAGGTGTGCAACGTGATGTTTTGGTGAGTTAGACTTTTTGAAAGAGAAATTTGTACATTTCTTTATTGTTGGTTTAACATAAGCTAGCCTCTTATTTTTAATTTTTTCAAATTGGTTATCTTCTATATTTTTGAAATAAGGTTATGTGCTCTTTTGGTATAGTTCTAGACAACTATGAGTTTAAGAGATTAGTACAAATGTCACTGTCTTTGGTTTTAAGGGAAGTCACTATCTGAAATGCAATCAAAATGAATAAAAATTAAAGTTATGTCTGTTAGGAAAATACAATTCCAGTTTTGACTGATAATCATGCTTTTTCTCTGGCTGAAAAGAAAGTTAAGAGCTGAAAAGAAAATGAGAGATAAGCAAATTCCAATATTTTCATAACTTGGAAAAGCAAATACTTTACATGGATCAGTTGCAACTAAATTTAATAAGAATCATTCAGTAACCCTCCCTGTTGATTTAGTAGTACATCACCTTCCACAGAAAACACTAAGTCTGTTTTATGTGTTTTTTTCCTGCTTAATTTGCCATCAAGAGGAAAAGAAAAAACAGCAGTAGTTCAAAAACTTTAATCTCTAGACATGCTACCTTATTCTGCTACTTATATGTGATCATTTTTCATTTAATGTCTTTTCTGTTTTCCTTTCTGTCTGAGAAAAGATTATTTACCTGGCAGACTCTGGGGTTGGAGACCTGTGCTTCTTCAACTGTTTCACAAAATGTCTGTGATAAGACACAGCTCTTTTCCAGATCAAAAGCAGCCCATGGGGATTTTCCTATACAGTATTAGAAGCCACTTACTAACTCCTCTTAGAACAGTCCTCACACACTCTCTTCATTCAATTTCCTTTCGTTTTTACAAGAAGATGCCATCTATGACCATTCCTTTGTGCATCTAAAATGTTTAGAGGCATTGTGCATATTGTTCACCACCAATGACCTTCCAATTAGAATGTGTCACTCTCTTTCCTCTGGTATTTTCCAGTTTAAGAATGTCTTCTTTCTCAAGAGTGAAAGTCCCATGCTGACACGATAGAGCCGTCCAACATGCATTTTTGTTCCTCTCTGAGCCTGGACATTTAGGTCATCTATTTTTTCCTGTCTCTAAGACTTTTTTTTCTTCCTAATCTAACAATAACTATATTCATATTTTCTCTACTATGTGCTGCAATATCTTTCCCCTCAAAGTTTCAAGACCTTGAACAAAGATCAACTTATTAAATTAATGCACATGAGGAAAAAAGGACAGAGAATTACCATGTCACTCATATGACTAAATATAAAAATGTTTGATGTTTATCAGAGGGGACAGAAGCAAGGGGGATGAGACAATCCCCAGTTGCTTCCTCTGGTAAAAACATCAAACTACTTCCTCTAATAGTTGTTTTTAAATAATGAAAAGGTACTTGCTCTTTTTCTTGTTATGTTTTAGACCAGGGAATGGGAGAAAAACCTCTTTAATGCACAGAAATACACTATTTAATAATATTTCCCAGGGACCCTAATATTTTCCTTTTGGATTCCTTTTTTTTTTTCTGAGACGGAGGTTCGCTCATTACCCAGGCTGGAGTGTAATGGCGCGATCTCGGCTCACCGCAACCTCCGCCTCCTGGGTTCAGGCAATTCTCCTGCCTCAGCCTCCTGAGTAGCTGGGATTACAGGCACGCACCACCGTGCGCAGCTAATTTTTTCTATTTTTAGTAGAGACGGGTTTTTTTTAAAGACAAGTTGTTGTTCAAACTTTTTGTTCTTTCACAAATTAAGGAAAGAAATAAACTAGGAATATGAGCTATAAAAGTCACGTTTTTGTTTTTTTCAATATGGTTTCTTCCACATTACTTGCCTCTTTAATTTCCCTTTCACTGACTTCGCTAGTCTAACTTAAAAGGTTATGTTAAAATATTTGTCTGGCCCTAATATGTCTTAAATTTTTGCTGTTATTTTTCTTAGTGAAGCCAGTTACAAAAGTTGGTTGTGACAAAGAATAGCTCACAGTGTGACAATTACCATTTCTTTTAACTTTTCGACAATGTCTTTATGAAGATTGAAATGTCAAATCAGTTGCAAACTTTAGTGCTATAGTTAACTGACCTAGTTTACTTACTATATACTGCTAAAGACAAAATATAAAATAAGTTTATAAGATTCTTGGACAGAAGCTCTTGAAAGGTCTGGGGGCACAGTAGGAAGAGGCAGACTGCAGTGACGATTTCAACATTTCTAAGGCAGTGAGTCAAATGACATATTCTAATGAAGACATAAACAGGTAAGACTCTTTATATTTGTAAAATGCTTACTCTCGGGGGAGAAGATGGATTTCTGAAAGCGTTCCCTACTTTCTTTTTATGTTACTGTGAGTTCAATATGTGGAGAATACTACTTTAGATGTGAGAAATGTTGCACATTTTTAGACAGGAGCAACAAGTGTGACTCATTTTTATTACAGAATATTAGATCAAAACACAGAGAAGTTGCATTGTGTTATGGGAAATATATAAGTCAATTTTAAGTTGAAGTCATGCTAAAATCGAGAAATGTGCAAAACAGTCTAATCCAGTGTCAATGTTTTAAAATACAAAGGTATTAACATCATATTGAAAAAATACACCATGAGGAAAAAAGCTATTATAAATTTTTCATTTTACCCGGAAAGCTGACATTGTCATACATTTTAAAAAATAGCCCTACATTCATCTGGAAAATACATTATTCAGTTTGCACAACGAGTGTCTGACACATTGTCCAGCAAATCGTAAGCCCTTCCTAAGTGTTTGTGGATTGAATGGACTGAACACTTTGTGGATTTAAATCATCATCTCTCTCCTCACCAAATAAAATCTTAGCTAACAGCAGCATGCCCCAGGCTCAGCAGCTGGAAATCATCCTTTGGAGAGAGGGGAATCAAGAAGCAAAGTGAAGGAACCCCTCAGAAGTGCACTCCAAGTGCCAAAGCAGCACTGCAAGGTGAAGGCTGCAAATCCTTGGCGTGTGCTTTCCAGAAAGTGCCATTCCGTAGCTGAAGTGGCATGCCTCTCCTAGTGCTAATTTTCTGGATCTCTAGTCTTTGACATTGTGGTTGATTCGATATAAACACATTTCTATAACTAGATTGCTTGAAACTTGCTCAAGTTTGACCTGTGACCTTCATTTATGAAAAATGGATAAGCTTGATTGCTCTCCACTGACACTGAGCATGTTCAATTAATGCTTACATTATAAAGAATGTGCAAACAACACAAATGGAAATTAAATCCTTTTCACTATCTGTCTGCATCTGAGCATTCATAAATTGAAATAAGTGTGAAAGAGCTGTCCTCAATCAATTTCAGCTCCAGTCCCTGACCCGATTATGCTATGCGTATCAATATACATTCCCTTAATTAAATGTGGTTCAGAGAGCATTACTGGTATTTTAAAAAGAGAGAGAATTGGAGCCTCGTATTTCTACCCATCATGTTGTTGGGAAAAACAATGGAGAGATTGATGAAAAGGATGGTTGGCAGAAGGAAAAGATGTTGTATGCATTATCATAATTACCTCCTATGCTGAGTGATTTCAAAGCAAGACACTCAGGGAGTCACTATTTTTTCCTCAGCAATCTCTTGCAAGGTCTAAGGATTACAGGAAGAGGAAGAGTAGCTACATCAGTTTGAGAAATTAGGTCCTGTTCTTGCTATTCTTACCATTTATTCACTGCTTACTTTGACACCACTACAAACATTTTCAACCCTTTTCTGACACTCTATATAAGCAATACCAGCGAGTTACTTCATAAGTTTCCACTTTATTCCTGAAAAAAATTTTAAAAATGTTCGTGCTTTTTAAAAACTAATTTGACTTTAAATTCTGGGATACGTGTGCAGAATGTGCAAGCTTGCTTCATGTATCCATGTGCCATGGTACTTAGCGGCACCACCCATGCACATGAGTTGATAGCTGCATCGAGCCGTCATCTAGGTTTTAAGCCCTGCATGCGTTAGGTATTCCTCCTGATGCTCTCCCTCCCCTTGCCCTCCATCCCCCGACAGGCCCCAGTGTGTGTTGTTCCCCTCCCTTCATGTGTTCTCATTGTTTGACTCAAACTTATGAGTGAAAACATGGGGTGCTTGCTGGAAGCCATCGTCCTCAGTGTGCTTTCAAGCAGAGCTAATGTCTCTCTTCTTTCTACTTTTATCTCGTTTTTTTTCTTTCTTTTCTACTTTGTTGTCTGCGGAGCCAGCAGAATGACTTCTGGAGAAGAAAACAGTTGTTGATGATGCTAGAACCCAAGGAGAATCCATGGCTTCCATGGTTTCCTTTCCATCCGTACTCCTGAGAAAGGCAGGCCATACAGTGAGTGTTGCTTTTGATATGTTGCTAGTGGTGTTAGAAACTGATCATTAAATTTTCTCACATGCATAGCTTTGTAGTCACTTTACTTTGGACCCTGGATGATCAAGATCCAACAGACGGAGGAGTCACAGATTGACTCAGAGGGAAGTAGGAGGAGAAAAGTAGAATAGAATTTCCTTGGCTGGGTTAGAGTCCTTTTGCAAAAAGATACAGCTGCAGCACCCACTGGTGTAGCTGCTGGTGCATTGTATTGCCTTTGGTGGCCGGATGCAGTCAAGAGCTACCATGTATGACAAGGAGAATCCTGAAGAGAAGGTAAAACTTACAGAAAAGTAAGACTTGATTGCATCTGAAAGGACTGGCATCAGAAAATGAGCCAGACTCCCTTGGAATACAAGAAAAAAATGACAGACACTTGCCTTTCCTCACCCCTGGGACTAATTCAGTCCTGAGGTAGAGAATTGGATCCTAGGAAAGCTCAAAATTGATGTCAGGGTTCTGCTGGCCTTGGCTGGTTCTAAATGTGTCCTGAGCAAAAAGATCTGTGGGAGGTGGGGCAGCAAGAGCAAGGCACTTGTTTGCTTACCACAGAAGTCATTTAGAGGAATAACTTGCTGCTTCTGGGAGTTCCAGAATTGCATGTTTTCTTTTCTTTTCAGATTTTTTGGGGACTTGAGGAATGAGAATTGATTAAAGTAACTGTCATGAGGAAGTCTGTGGACAGTTTATATCTTATTTTTTCTTAGTTTTGACAACCAAATATGTACCAGCTTAGATGAAGGACATGGTGGATGCATGGCTGGTGTCTTCCCTGAATCAACTTACTTCTTTTCAGTATTTTAAATTTTCAATTCTCCTTCTCTATTAGCTCTTTCTTGTCAACACTTAAATATGTTTATAACTCTGCAGCTTCATAAAAACTGAAAACATAAATAATATGTGTAACAAGTAAAAGAGAGGGAGAAAGAAAGAAAATGCCTCATGGGTTGGTCGAAATGCCAATCTTTCCTCTGCAGTTTTCCATAGTCTACTCCTCCTCTTCATAGCCAAGCCACTTAAGACACGTTTCATTGTTCCCTCTACATCTTTATAAGCCATTCACCCTGAAATTTGCTTTCCATGCCTACAACTCCACCGAGTGTGCTCCACAAAACTGCCAGTGATCATGTTGTTAAATGCAGAGGGCAGTGTTTAATCTGTTTCCTCCTTATTCTTAGCAGCAGCCAATACTCAGTTCTTCCTGCAAAACCTTTGCTTCCACGTGCCTTGCTCTCCGGGCTGGCTTCACTCATCTCTCGCCACATCTTCCATTTCCTTTGCAGGATTCTAGCCCTGGATCTTCTGCTGAACATCAGCATTAAGCTCTGAGGTTCCTCTTCTCTTTTTCCTCTCTGCTCCATTATATCCACATCCATGGTTTCAATGATCAATATTATTCTGATGATTTTAAAATCTTTATGTTGTCAGCTAAGATTTCTTTTCTAAGATCTAAGCTCATATGTTAAAGCCTCACTGGGCAACTGTAAAGCGTATCTCACCTGTACTGTGGTTCAGGTAAATGTAAAGGTAAACATGTGAGAGAGTAAATACAATCTTCTACAAAATCACTCCCTCTCCCAATGACTGAACTGAACTTCAAATCAGTTTTACAAATCAAAATTCCAGGGCCTGGCACGGTGGCTCAAGCCTGTAATCCCAGCACTTTGGGAGGCCAAGGCGGGTGGATCACAAAGTCAAGAGATTGAGACCATCCAGGTCAACATAATGAAACCCCGTATCTACTAAAAATACAAAAAATTAGCTGGGCATGGTGGCACGTGCCTGTAATCCCAGCTATTCAGGAGGCTAAGGCAGGAGAATTGCCTGAACTCAGGAGGCGGAGGTTGCGGTGAGCCGAGATTGCGCCATTGCACTCCAGCCTGGGTAACAGGAGTGAAACTCCATCTCAAAAAATAAAAAATAATAATCAAAATTCTGGGTCTCAGTGTTGACTTCTCTCTTTCTCCTCAACTCTCCACCAATCAACAGTTTCTACCATTGAATGTCTCTGAATTGCACGTAATCTTTTTGCTCCCATTTCAACTTTATTTCTCTGGACAAAGCCAACATTATTCTCCATTGGTGTTTCGTCAACGATCTCCTCTTTCACTTTTCCATAAGCAGGCTTGCCCACATTTTATCCTTTGCATCAATTACTCCTCTAAAATGGTCACCTATCTGTGTCCCTGCATGGTTCCTCTGGTATCTTCTGCCATTCCAGCCCAATCTCTGTCCAGTTCCCTATGATTTCTACTTTCCTCCCGTAATGAATACTCCTTAACAATTGGGTCTTTGCAGTCTGCCTTAAAAATATTTTCCCTCTCCTTTGCCAATATTACTTCTGCTTAATGTGGTTTGGCTTCATGTCCCCACCCAAATCTCAGGTTGAATTTGGATCCTGGGTATTGGAGGGACCTGGTAGGAGGTGATTGGATCATTGGGGCAGATTTCTTCCTTGCTATTTTCATAACAGTGAGTTCTCATGATATTTGTTGTTTAAAAGTGTGTAGCACTGGCCCATTCACTCTATCTCTCCTGCCACTGTGTGAAGACGTTCCTTTTTCCCCTTCATCTTCCACCATGATTGTAAGTTTCCGTAGACCTCCCCAGCCATGCCTCCTGTACAGTCTATGAAACTATGAGTCAGTTAACCTCTATAAATTACCCACTGTCAAATAGTTTGTTATAGCAGTGCGAGAGTGGACTAATACAGAAAATTGGTTCTAGAGTAGTGGGACATTGCTATAAAGATACCTGGAAATGTGGAAATGACTTTGGAACTGAGTAATGGTCAGAGATTGGAACATTTTGGAAGACTCAGAAGAAGACAGGAAGATGAGGGGTGGTTTGGAGTTTTCTAGAGACTTTTTGAGTGGTTGTGACTAAAATACTGATAGTGATATGGACAGTGAAATAGCTGAAGAGGTCTCAGATGGAGATAAGAAACTTATTAGGAACTTGAATAAAGGTCACTTTTTTCACATATGACTGCAGATGTTTATTAAAGGAAACATTATGGAAATTACAGGAAATTATGGAAAATCACTCTTGCTATGTTTTAGCAAAGAGGCTGGTGGCATTGTATTCCTGCTTTAGAGATTTGTGAAACTTTGAACTTGAGAGAGATGATTTAGGATATCCGGTGGAAAAAATTCCTAAGCAGCAAAGCATTCGATAATTGGCCTGGCTGCTTCTAACAGTGTATGCTCATAAGAATTTACAAAGAGATGGTCTAAAATGGAAACTTATATTTAAAGAGGAAGCAGAACATAAATGTTTGGAAAATTTGCAGCCTAACCATGTGGTAAAAAAGAAAAATCCATTTTCTGTGGAGGAATTCAAAGCTACAGAAATTTGGATAAGTAAAGAAGGCTGAATGTTAATAGCCAAGACAATGGGCAAATGCTTCTGGGGCATTTCAGAGACCTTCACAGCATACCCTCCCATAACAGGCCTGGAAGCCTAGGAGCAAAAAATGATTTTGTGGGCCAAGCCCAGAGTCCAGATGATCTGTGCAGCCTTGGGACATGATGCCCTGCATCCCAGCTGCTCCAGCTCTAGACATAGCTAAAAGAGATTAAGGTATAGCTTGGGTCATTGCTTCAGAAAGTATAAACACCAAGCCTTGGTGGCTTCCATGTGGTGCTGGGCCTATTGGTGTGTAAAATGCAAGAGTCGAGGTTTACGAATAGTTGCCTGATTTCAGATGATGTATGAAAATGCCTGGATGTCCAGGCAGAAGTCTGCTGCACAGGTGGGGCCTTCACAAAGAACCTCTAGTAGGGCAGTGCAGAAGGAAAATGTGGGATTGGAACCCCCAAACAGAGTCCCCACTGGGGCACTGCCTATTGGAGCTGTGAGAAGAGGGCCACTGTCTTTCAGACCATAGAATAGTAGATTGACCAACAGATTGCACTATGCTTTTGGAAAAGCTGCAGGCACTCAATCCTAGCCTGTGAAAGCAGCTGCCAGAATTGTACCCTGAAGAGTCACAGGGGCAGAGCTGCCCAAGGCCTTGGGAGCCCACCCATCACATCAGTGTGCCCTGAATGTGATTCATGGAGTCAAAGGAAATTTTCAAGCTTCAAGATTTAATGACTTACCTGCTGCATTTTATAGACTTGCACAGGGCCTGTAGCCCCTTTCTTTGGCTGATTTCTCCCTTTTGGAATAGGAGCATGTACTCAATGCATGTATCCCCTTATATCTTGGAAGTAACTAACTTGTGTTTTTACTTTACAAATTTATACACAGAAGGGGGTTGTGTCTCAGATGTGATTTTGTACTTGGACTTTTAAGTCAATGCTGGAATGAGTTAAGACTC
Organism: Leontopithecus rosalia; assembly: GCA_028533165.1. Lineage (NCBI taxonomy): Eukaryota > Metazoa > Chordata > Mammalia > Primates > Cebidae > Leontopithecus > Leontopithecus rosalia. The sequence continues at coordinate 150,342,405 of CM052651.1, forward strand.
TGAGAGACTGTTGGGAGGGCATGATTTTGTTTTGAAATGTGAGAAGAACATGAGATTTGGGAGGGGCTAGGGGAAATATGATATGGTTTGGCTCTGTGTCCCTACCCACATCTCATGTTGAATTGTGATCCTGAATGTTGGAAGAACTTGGTGGGAAGTGATTGAGTCATTGGGACAGACTTCTCCCTTACTGTCCTCCTGACAGTGAGTTCTCGCAAGATCTGGATTTTGAAAGTGTGTGGCAGGAGGCCGGGCACAGTGGCTTATCCCTGTAATCCCAACACTTTGGGAGGCCAAGGTGGGTGGATCACCTGAGATTGGGAGGTCAAGACTAGCCTAACCAACATGGAGAAACCCTGTCTCTACTAAAAATACAAAATTAGCCAGGCGTGGTGGCACATGCCTGTAATCCCAATTACTTGGGAAGCAGAGACAGGGTAATCACTTGAACCCAGTAAGTGTAGGTTGCAGTGAGTCAAGATCATGCCATTGCACTCCAGCCTGGGCAACAAGAGTGAAACTTTGCCTAAAAATACCTGTGTAGCATTTCCCCCTTCATGGTCTCTTTCTCTTGCCATAAGATGACATGCTCACTTCCCCTTCTTCCACTGTGATTGTAAGTTTCCTGAGGTCCCTCAGCCATGACTCCTGTACAGCTTGTAAAACTGTGAGTCAATGAAACCTCTTTTCTTTACAAATTGCCCAGACTCAGGTAGTTCTTTACAGCAGTGTGAAAATAGACTAATACAATACATAGTCTTCAAAATTAGTTTAAATGAAATTTTTTTCATAAGCAAAGCTTAACATCTCTTTATCCTCACTCTAATAGAGTGTACCCTGCTATGCATTGCTATGATTCCTTTAAAATTCCGAATTTTTGCTTAACTGCCTATTAACTTATAAAGCTTATAAAAGAAACCAATCTTGTAGTTATTAACAGACAGGGCTCTAATAATAGTTGAACATGGCATCCACTCAAAGGAAGCAGCATGTAAAATTATAATTTGTATTTATATTTATTGATACAGAAAATATTTTTAATAATTATCTATAATATACTGTTAAGTGAAAAAAATAAGGTTCAATATTAGCATGTGCACTATGTCACAATGATTAATAAATAAATTTGCTTTAAAACAGGAAGGAAAGCAGCTCTTCCAGAATAGTGAAGTGAAGACCTTGGCAAATATACACCCCAGCAAAGGCAACAAACACATTGGCAATGCTATTCTAAATGAGATTTTCTAGAACTCTGGAAATTAATGAAAGACTTAAAACAGTATAAGGAGTGTTTATTTAAGAAAACCTGATGAACCTTGGTAAGAACAGCACAGTCTGTGGTACTTCACCTCCATCGACTCTCAGCCCTGTTTCTCCCAACTGCACTCACTAGTGCTGAAGGCCAGCAACCTCACAGCCACCACAGGGAGCAAATGGAGATTGAAGCTCACCAGAAAATCCCGTACCAAGTGCAATTTTACTATTTGACCTGTCTCACAGTTCTCTGGAAAAATTCTGTTGTTTTGCACAACACGTCTCAGTGTTTTTTGTTTTTTTGTTTTTTCATTTTTCAGGGAAACCTTTATTCCCAAAGCTTTGAGGGAAACAATTAGTAGACATCCTTCACCATCCTGCTAACTGGGGCTACAATGTCAGTTAGGGCAAACAAAAGCCAAAAACCTGGCCAAAAATTATAAAAGGGAGAACTATGGAATCACAAATTCAACCAAAAAAGTCATCCTTGTGTACTACTGACTTCAAAATATGGTTGAAAGAAATAAAAAATAACTAAATAAAATGAATAAAACATCACTTGTTCAAGAATCAGAGGACTTAGTATTGTTGCAATACTCCCCAAATTGACCCATAGTTCAGTGCTGTTCCTATTGAAATCATAGTCTTTTGTTTTGCTTTTTACAGAATTTGACAAACTGATCCTTTATGGAAATGCAGTGACCCAGAATAGCCAAAACAACCTTGAAAAAGACAAAATTGGAAGACTCATACGTCCCAATTTCAAAACATACTACAGATAATCTGTGATTATTTATCCAGTTTCTGAATTTAACTGCAGTAAATACACTAGTAGAAACAACTTGTAGAAAACCCATATTAGATCCTTGACCTAAGTAGTAAGGACAATTTAAAATTAAATGTCATGTGGGCTTCTTTATAGCTCCTCAATCAGTCAAAATAATAAACTGAAAGCAATATTTCTTGACTCACCAAACTATGTCTTATTTTTAAAAAGGTTTGCTTAAACTACCTGTAGTGGATTATGCTGTCAGCAACTTAGACCCCTATTTACAAATGTTCATCTCTGCATTGTGGAACCAAAATAAGGTTTTTTAATATATGTACTTTTATTTTCTATTTTATTGTATAATAAATATATGTTTATTATGTGAGAAAGATAGTAAGATTTTAACAGGTTTTTCTACATGGGCTTTGATTTCTTGGACTCTCAAATAATTCCCTTTACCCTGGATCTCACCTTCCACTGTTGAGAGGACACTAACTGTAGAGACTGTCCTATCCCTCTGTTTTCTTGCAGGGAAAGGCAATAGAGTAAAGACCAAATTCCATGACTGCAGCATTGGTCAGTGGATTGAGTTTTGGCACAAACTTATCTCATATGGTTCATAGAGTTGGTTAGGGTGCATTACTGCTCTCTGGGTTTGGTTCTTTGGGCCTTTGGTTTCTCCTTATGGGTCTCTCTTCTTTTCCATGAAAGTGACTGAGTGGTTTTCTCACCTGGCTTCTAATGTATAGTGATCTGGGCTCTTTCCTGTGCTTACCATGTGACAGGAGAGCTGGAACAGCTGGGAGCTGGCCAGGCAGCTTACTCTTCAGGAGCCTTAGGACTTTTTCTTATGTTCTCTCTGCATAAGCATGTTTGAGTTACCTTGTAGCTTGGTAACTTCACAGCTATGGGACTATTTACCATTTGGTTCAGGGCACCATAATGAACATTCCAAACATCTAGATATATGTTGCAGCCCTTTTTCTGATATAGCCTTGGATTCACACAGCAACATTTTTGCTACTTCCTATTAGTCCAAGTAAGACAGAAGCCCAGATTCAAGGAGAAAAGACATAGACACCACCTCTCAATGGGAGGAGATCATATTTGCATTGCTGAGTAGCTTATGGGATGGGATTTATTGTTGGCTGCCTTGGTAAAAGTAGCCTTCCACATGAAGTAATATAATATTGATTAACTTGTTGCGTAGGTCTCACAAGCACCATTGCTGGTGGCTAAAGAGTTGCTCCTTTGGGGCTTTGAACTGATTCTCACAAATAAATTGAATTCAGCAGAGGTGCAACAGTTGCTTTTAGTAGAATATCTTTTAGTGTATAATATAATCCAGTTTCATATTGGAGAGTACAAACCCTCTGAATTGAGACATTCACAAAAAGACAAAGATATTTATGAATATCCTAGGCAAATGACTCAAAAAGATGTGTTAGAATGCTTAAAGCAAGATTAAGGCTCGTGAACTCCAGGGCATTTGAGATACGGAGGCATGTGCACACATGTTGTCAGGCCATTTCCTTAAACTATAATTTAACCTCTGCTCCTATATCAGAAAAATGGTATCTTATTAGTTATTGCTACCTGTGATTTAAAATATTATAACCTATTTTGGAGAATCTATGGAGAAAAAGAAAACACTAAATCTAGAAATACTGAGGAAGTATAAGAAGCTATAGAAAATCTTTAAGCACACAGCAAATTCTTAAAGGAAATTTACCAAGTGAGGCTAGGGATATAGCAGTTCTCTTGCAACATCTAAGATCGGGGGGTGGGGTGGCAGTAAGGAGCGTAAGTGGTGTGTGAGTTGTTTAAAAAAGCACAATAATAATGAATAATAATTGTTACAAAATTTTCAAAATAGTATAAATATTATTATTAGTTTTTCACTGCCACGTCAATATTCTTCGTTTTACTTTGCTAATGAAAGAATAGCTAGACCATGAATTAGTGCATATTCTAACCTATTGTATTTGTTGTTGGTTCTCGGGTAAACTTTGCAACTACAATGGGAAGTATTCAATACTTTGATTTTAAAGTATTTCTATTTGCAGAATGATCACTCTCCAAAGATACAGAGTAAGGTTGTTATTGATTAAACAATTCAGGTTTGACCTTTCTGACTGGGATTGTAGGAATGGTACTCACAGGATCTTGCAGCAGCAAGGAAGTACACAGTTTGTTCCTTCCAGAACCCCTTTATGCAGTGCTGAGGGAATTACCAGCCTATAATGAAATGTAAATTAATTCCACACTCTTTGAGGTTCAAATAAAGTTCACTGTGACAACTATTCTTGGTACTTGTTATACTGGAATAAGCCCTACTCTAATATAACAGATTCAAGCATTTTCACATTTCTTTTTCATTATTTAAAATAAATAACACTCCCTGCTCTCTCCCATGTGATCCTGGGCTTAAGACACATTCCCAAAATAAACTAAGATGACAAACAAAATCAATAATCCAATAAGGCTGAAGGAGGTCCATTACGTTCAAGACGTTTTATGCACCCGCTTCCCAGTTGGTTTCTATCATAATTCCAGGTGGTTGCTGTAAGTTATGAACCTCCACCAGTAGAGAGGCTGGTGGATTCAACCCGAGTTTTCCTCTCCACATGTCTTTCACTCATTGAGAGCAGATCAGAGGATGGCAGGGGAATTTCAGGGATGTATGTAGCCCTGGCCTTACACGGTCATATGATGCCACTGGTTGTGATGGGGAATGTGGCAGAGGAAACATTTAAACCCAAAAATGAGGTTGAAAATAAATACAGGGTAAAGGAGAAAACATATCTAGGTGTTAACATTATCTTTTCTTCCAAAAAATGCTTTAAAAATTCTTCTTTTTCCTATTTCACCCTTCTAACTCCTTGTCTATCTCTAGCCTAAAAACCCCCAGACGAATGTCTTAGGAGATCCATGTAAGGTCCACTGTAGATATATTCTTCCCATTTAATTTTAATAACATCAACATCTTCTCCTGTGGCTTTTAGTTATTTTATACTTAGAGCATTATTTCTCTGAGGAACAGCTAGTGTGAGGATTTGATCATTTGTGAAGGCAACTAAAACAATATATACCTAAGAATCTAGTGTTTTCAGTTACATACCCTGTGTAAACAAGGATGTGATTTTGAGTCTACATAACTGCGATGCACATCCCTGCATTCATAAACATCGTGCTCACATTTTAAGTTTCAAAGCCAAACGGAATTCAGAAAACTGTAATGGATCACTAATAAAAGAAAAGAAGCACATTTTAAACAGAGTACCAAATCTGCCTATTTTTTTATAAAGAATCCGAATTTCATAAATGGCAGTTCTAGATATACTAAAATTGGCAATCTGTTATTACTTGGGTACACTTTCCTAATGCCTTCCCTAACAGAAAGATGCATACAAAAAGTATCTCTTTTAACTTTCATTTGCATTATCACGAGATGCATATTTGAGCCTTCTTGTTTTTGTTTGGTTTGCATTTAAAGTTTTACTTTTGAAATGTAAGCAAACTGCCATTGAATAAAATGAGTGGTGTGGTGTCCGGCTACCTACTATGCACCCATAGTTATACTTAGATGTCTTTTTTGATACTTCAAACATTTTACTCATCCTTCATCTATTTATTCTACTGTGCTTGACATAGTAACAGGCAAATTTTAGACAATGAAATGTACCTGGATAAGACCCATGCATTTAACCATTCATTTATTCTACTCTGCTTAGAACAGGAAAAGCACATTCCAGACCATAAACGTTACAGGGTATGTTCAGTTGCTGATATAAGTATGTTTAGAAAAATATTTTCCATGAAGCAATTTGTTTTTTCTTTTGTACTTTCAAGAATTAAAGCTTTTTTGCTTACATATCTGTTAAGGTAGCTTTCTGTTTTCCAGATCTCTCCCTTCTAGCCCATCAATCATAAACTATAATTGGTACAATAACGATTATTTTCTGCACAAAGAATTCAATGTCTCACTATTGCTTATAGTAATATTGTAGCAACACCCAGCATGACTTTCAGGCATGTGACTCTCTGAACTTTTATTTAAGTATCATCTATTTTTATATAACAATTCACTGATGTTGCATTTATTAACACCAATATATCTCTGTGAAAAAATTACAAAACCAATTAGTGAACATAAGAGCTCACAATCAATAAGAAATGGTGGCATACAAATAAATATTCCAATAAAATGAAATGGGTACCATAATGGAGGAAGAACTTAGCAATGCTGTATTAAGAAAGAATGCCTAGATGAGTTGAAGATGACTTCCAAGGGAACACCTATTAGTTGAACTGTTAGCAATGGGTAGGAGTTTGTCAAGTCAACAATGGGCAAAAAGCCATGTAAGAAGAAAAGAAAAAGGTGAACACAATATGAAAGCATTAATTTATATACCAAGTTCCCAAATATGGCTACTTTGTCAAGTGTGTCAAAAGAGGAGGGGTCAGAAATACAACTGAAGGAGAACATTAAAACTAGACAGTGAAAAATCCCATACTGAGAGTAGTCAAAAGTGTTTTAGTTGAGAAATATCATGGTCAGATGACATTCATGCTTTATAAAATAAAATAGTGAGTAAAGTAGAAACTGACCAGAAAAAGAAGCATTAACTAAAAAGACAAATGATTAATTATAGGTGATTAAATTTACTCAGGCAAGAGATGAAACAGTTAATAATTGGAACTGATAATTCATTAGAGGAGAGGAAAATACTCTGAAATAAATCTGAAGTATTTTATGGGATGATTGCTGAAATATGAAAGCTGAGGAAGAAGATGGGTTGATCAATAACGACTGTCAAGCACTTTTCCTGACTGAGGGACAGGGTGAAAGATAACACCATGGTAGAAGATAAGAACAGCAGGAAATAAAGGCAGTTTTGAATTCAAGAAGGACATAAAGTAATTTGGTGCCGTTTTTAACATTTCCCCCAAAATCTATGTGTTGGAACCTTAATCCCCAATGCAACAGTGTGGATTCGTGGGATCTTTGAGAGGCGATAAAATCACAAGGGCTCTGCCATCATGAATAGATTAATGCCTTTATTGTAGAGGTGTTTGTTATAAAAAGTAAGTTCATCCCCCTCCTGTCATACATATTCACTCTCTTGCCCTTCTCTAATGGGATGATGAAGGAAGAAGGCCCTCACCAAATGTCCTTCTCTGATTTTTGACTTCCCAGTCTCCAGAACCATAAGAAGTCAATCTCTGTTCTTTATAAATTACCCTTTCTCAGAATCTTGTTATAGCAGCTCAGAGTAAGACATTTTGTTTGGAACATTTGGGGTTTGTGATGTCTTTGTAACTATTGGACAGTTTATCTAGCAAGACATTTAAATTATTGGGTTAAATAATCAATAGACTCTTACAGCTAGAGGTGGAGATTTTTCAAGGCATTGCATGATGATGGTTGAAACTGAGGGAGGTAATAATATTTCAGACAAACTGTGAAAAATTAAAAAAAGGAAAAGGCAAACATCAACCCTTAGGTTACATGCAGTCGAAGTCCTAGAAGAGGATAAAACCTTTGAGACTATAATGCTTAAGACAAACATAGAAGACAGAATAGAAAAATAATGAATTTTCAATAGGACTGAATAATTCAAATTTGTTAACTATGAGAGTGAATGAAACGTATCTAATGAACTTCAAGAAGAAGTTTACTGGTGATATTTACTAGAATTTTTCATATGATTTTTACAGAACGCTATAAACTAGATTGTAATAGATTAGAAGAAAATGGAAAGCAAGAAATTTGATGCTAGAAAGATAGAACATTATTCCAAAAAAAAGCAGTAAATTTAGAGACAGAGGTATAACTTCAAGGGTGCCAAGCATGTGGGACCAGGTAAGTGGCCAAAGCCCAAAAGGCACTGTTTACCATTCACAAGAGAACGGAAGCAAATGGCACCCCGGAGAGGTGTAACACAGTGGCTTGTGCAACTGAGTATATTGTGATAAAATGTCCTGAGATAATAAAAATTGGGGGAGAAAAAGATTTGAATGGATGCAAATGAACATATTAAGTCCATAGTACCTCTGGGTTGCAAATGAAGGAATGTCAAGAATTAAGTTGGTTTTCCTGATTTATGGACTTCAGGTATTATTATCATGTAGATTTTATTTAAAATGATTGAGGTAGGTAAGATCACTCAGGAAATAGTGCATACAGGAGAAGTGGTCCCATGATTGAATTCAGAAGATTTCCAACATCTAGAAGTCAGAGAGAGAAGGATCCAGAAAAGAAAGATGAGAAGGAATAGCAAGTGATGTAAGAAGATGGAAAGGAGAATGCATCATCATAAAAGCCCAAAGATGAGAATATTTTAAAGAGGCAATATTTAACTGAGTGTAAAGATTTTGAATGGGATGAGGAGAGCAGGAGACAAGGGGTCTCTTTCAGGCCTCCTTTGTAAGGGCCCCAATTCCATTCATGAATGCACTGCTTTCATGACCTAATTACCTCCTGAAGGCCCTACCTCCTAATACCCCCACCTTGGGGGTTGGGATTTTTATTTTTATTTTATTATTATTTTGAGACACGCTTTCAGTCTGTCACTCAGGCTGGAATTCAGTGGCATCATCTTGGCTCACTGCAACATCTGCCTTGTGGGTTCAAGCAATTCTCGTACCTCAGCCTTCCAAGTAGCTGGGGCTACAGGCATGTGACACCATGCCTGGCTAATTTGTGAGGTTTTGACATGTTGGTCAGTTGGTCTCAAACTCTTGGGCTCAAGTCATCCACCAGCCTAGGCATTTCAAAATGCTGAGATTACAGTCGTGAGCCACTGCATCAGGACAGGTTAGGAGTTTACTTCCCGAATTTTGAGGGGACACAACATTCAGACTAATGCAGATTTATGTTTTCTGTTTTTTCAAGTAAGTGTAAGTCAAAATGTAATAAGGGGAGCGGGGAGAAATTTGAAAAGCAAGAAATATGAAAAAAAATCACTGAAAGCATAAAGGCAAACCAGGCACCATGGAGAACATATGTGTGGTCTATGATCAATATTATGAGATAAATGAAGCTTGATAAGTCTGATATACAGTTTTTAAATATAAAAGGAGAGCATTATTATTCTTTATAGGAATAGGAAGCCTTCTGACGGTAGTGGAATCTCTTAGCTGCAGCGTCAGGGAGAACCTACCCAGAGGGACATCCACGGATTCCTTGGAAAGCACTGGTAGCAGCGGGCCCCTGATCAACTTGGAAGCATCTAAAACAAACCATATTTTGTTCATCTTGAAAGCTTAACAAATGACAAATAACAATATTTCTTCAAGTGTTTTGTTGTTGTTGTTGTATTGTTTGCTTGTTGGATTTTTTGAGGACTTGGCACTCAGAAAGTCTTCAAGCATGTATTTATGTAATGACACCAGCATTTCTCTTTCCCATCACAAACTGACCCGTATCTTCTACTGATGGCAGGGAGCTAATCTGTGAAATCTGCCATGGGAATATTAGATAGAAAATATTCCAAGATCTTTAAAATACTTTCCATAGATTGCTTACGTTAGAAGCTGCAGCTGTTAGGTAGAATATAGTCAAAACTTGTCCAAGGCTGAATGTTGATGAGGAATGCCTTGGTTCTTTTATGATATACGTCAATTTCTAGCTCTAAATACAATATTTATTTTCAGGGGAAGCAATAAAACAATAGCCTGATTGATTTAAGGTCTTGTACCATATACTCTGCAATTTAAGTAAAAGATCTCAATATTACGAAGCCATGTTGGTTTCATTCCCACATTTGTTAAATGTGGAGCATAAACACTGACTTGAAGCCATGATTTGAAGAACACGATAAATTTAGATTTTTCAGTCATCCTTTCTGACGTCCTTTTCCTATAATTTACTATCAATTAGATGATTCACTTCCATCTGCATCATACCACCTCCCTTTAGAACCTTCTATAAAGAGCTTGATGTTTCCTAAATATGTTATACAAGCTGCCTTGTATTTGTGAGGCCTCTTTTGGAAGTGTCTAAGCTGTGAGGCTATGGTCATTTGAATTCTATACTTCAAATATTTAATTCAGTTTGAACTAATTATGAATGACTCAAATATTGTCATATCCTCTTCTCTTAGTTATTTAAAATACTATACTCCATAAAAATAATTTTGAATATTTCATGTTTTTAGTTATTTTAAAAATTCTATTTTAACTCTCCCTGCCATATCTGCTTTATGAAAAAAGATTTGGTTATTGCACATGTTGTGTGCATGCCATCAGTCAACCAAACTGATAGAGTCTTGAAATGCATGTAAGATGCAGAATTGAAGAGAATTAACTCATGGAATGTCTCCTAGCAGAGACAGAATTATTAGAATTATGTTTTTAGGACAGAATGCATATGAAAAATAAGAGAACACACAATTTTTAGTTATTTAGGATCATAAATATTAATTATAGCAAACTCTGTACTGAGCTGTAGAAAGAAAATTGCTAACATTTATTAATATACTGCCTGAGGTTTTTGAGTTTGTTTTAAACTCTCATGAACAAGATTTAGTTCAGTAAAATTTTAACATCCCATGAATTAAGCCTGTGTGCATAACATTTCAAGTATAATATTATGCAAGATATTTATTCAGTTCTAGTGCACTACAATTAAGACGCATAGATACAGTAATTTTCATCACAATCACCATGAGACAGTCCATTAACTTATGAAAGCTGAGTTCTGCTAAACGTTCTGATTGTTAGCATGAAACAGAAGGTCCAAATGATTGGATTCATCCTTTTGATTTTCTAAATTTTAATCTTTCCCGTACTTTTTTGTGTGGCAGCTATGGAACGTTTTGCAAAAGTTCGCAGTTTCCCTTCATAGTATATGCCATTTTTAGCTCACAGCACTGGTTTGGAGGGTTTAGGTGAACTGGGCCTTGCAATTTTTTGAGAATTCATAAAGTCCCAGTCATATTTTATGTAAAGCGTGTTCCCCCAGATCTTCCAGGAAAAAACAAAATGACCTTGCCCTTTCTTATAATGCACTGAAAATGTAGGTCTGAAGAGCAAAAGCTTGCAGAAATGTCAATGTCAAGAAATTATTTACCATGTTATCTCACTCAAGGTCTTAAGATAATTTCCTCTAAAATCTCTCTCTCTCTTTCTCTCTTTTACAAGCAACTGTAGTTTTTGCTATTATTTTTCCTGTTGAGAATTAAACTCCACTCTCAATTATATATTACAAAGGGTGACTCAATTATATATTACAAAATATTGTGAAAGTCATAAAATTGCAATTACTAGTTAGTTCAAAACCTAGTTTAAAAAAACTGTACTTACAACAAAAATTAATAAAAGTATAAGATGAGACAATGTTATATAAAAGAAACATACTATGTCTACTACAAAAAAAATAAGAGGCAGAAGAGACCCTGTTGACTATAGAGCTGAGAAAAGGTCTCACATAGAAGTTTGTACTTGAGTACAGCCTCACGTGTTGGGTAAGATTTGGGTCAGCAGGGAAGACTAGGAGAGGCACTTCTGCCACAGAAAGGCATTACTATGATAGTAAAAAAGCACACAGCATGTTCTGTGATTAGGAAAACAGGTCTGGCTTGATCAGAAGGTTCTTTGGAGATAGTAGAATGCCAATTTGGAAATAGAAGTAGAGGAGACCTTACATTCTAGCTTAAAAAAATTCAATCCTACCCTTTGCAATGTGGGACAACCTGAGGTTTTTTGAGAGATACGCGTAGCATGATGAAGAGTAATAGCAGTATTGCCATCTATGTAGGGTAGAATGGAGAAAACTGGACGATGACGCAGATGTGAATTAAGATTTTTTCTTTAGGAATAAAAAAGAAATAACGAATGTTAAGCAGAAAAGACATGGAAAGAAGTAACGTGATGTTGGGCTAATCCACTGGGGAAGTGGTGTGGGAAACAGTGGCTAACATTTGAAGGCGGCACATCTGGGAGACCTGGAGAAGAGTGGTACTGATGACAGTAAGTGTGAATTAGGAAGGAGCCCCTGGAAGTGGGGAGCGGGGCGTGGAGGGGAAGGTATCACATGGGTCTGTAGAGTCATTCCTGAGCGGGAACAGGGCATTTAAGTGGGAAGGTCCATTAGGCATGTGTAAGGCTTGAGTAGAGTAGATTCAGCTCTGCACAGCCAGAAGATTTTCTTTTCAGTTCACAGCACAGTGCAAATAATTATTCAACTCCCGGTTCCTGCTGATTAGTCAGTGGGTCGAATCAGTCACTGTAGCCATTCCTAATCAGTTAACTTTAGGCCTCATATCTAAAGGCTGCAGACTTACTCTGCCTTCTCCTGAAGTAGAATTTAGAAGCATAATTATCTGGGTAGACTTCAGCTCCAGAGATCACTTGGAATAAACATAGTGCATAAAATCTCTCTGAATCTCTTCTGTTCATCCAGCGGAAAAAAACTATCAAATGTCGTACCCCACTGCTATTCCAGCTATTGCTATTTCAGCTCAATTTATAAGGGGAAAGATGAATTTATGTGAGACCTGTCAGGAAAAAAAAAAAAAACTTTCGGTTAAATGCTAGTCCAGGGCCCCTTAACTTACCTCACTCATCTTAAAAATCAGCTTCTTTTTACCGTTCATTTGGTTTTATGAGAAAATGCCTCAAGTTTTCAATTTATTTTCCTCTTTGTGTCTCCATGCAATTTTTACTTTTTCCACCAACAGGTAAGTATGACTGATATCGTTTCCCTGTTTCTCTCCCATTCCTTTATAGATAAGACCCTCTCCCTGTTCCCAAAATGAACAGTGAACCCAAGGCAAGATGGGAGCAGGGCTCTAGCTGCACTTCTGCCATTCATTGGATGCACAAACTTCTGCAAAATACTGATTTTATTCTTTGTCTGCAAAGGGTATTTTGATTTTTCAGTTAATTGCAAGATTCCTGTCCCTTTTTAATTTTTTTTTACCTCTTTGTCTTTTCAAAATAAAATATCTCTATTTTGCTCTTTGGGTGTCAAATGTAGATTTTGACTTTTCAGTTAACTGCAAGATTCCTGTCAGTCCTTTTTTTATTTTTTACTTTTTATCTTTTAAAGATTTTCTTCTACCAACAAGACCAAACATTCACTTTTTTGGCATCTATATCATTGTGAAGAAAACGCAGCACTTATGCAAATTAATATGGTGTAATTTATGATCACTAATCTTCAGTGGGAATTCATATCCGCTCACCAAGCATCCAATAAGCTTCGACTTTTCTGTGCCCCCACAGGCTGCAATGACCGTCTCTTGCTACATCTTTAAGCCTTGAAACTTACATCCAACAGAACCCAACAAGCTCAGTAGACAAATAGCTGCCACCATATGAAAATTCTCTCATATTTCTACCTACAAATCGGCAAACCCCAGCCTCTGCACCAAGCTTTTCCTGTTAGCCACTCCTTACATGTGTCATCACTCCTACGTGAGATCCAACCCTGCCATTATGCCATGTCGTCATCTCCACAAACTCCCAAACAGTTCCCAGCTTCAGTGGGCCCCTCTATTTCTGCCACCATCAGTCTCTTCACCTCTGTGGAATCGTCACTATCATTATACAGATACGTTCTGGCATGTCCCATCTTAAATCGTTTCTTTTCTTTTTGACCAAGTCCATATGCAGTCATGATGCATGATTTTTGTACCTTTTCCAAATTAAACATCCAGAAATGGGTTTCTCTGCTTACTTTCTCTACTCAATCCTCACCCCATCAACTCCCAAACCAAACACACACACATTCACACACACACACACACACACACACACACACACACACTGACACCATTGTTGTTAAGATCACCACACATCATGTGACCAAATCAAATAATATGGTCTGACCTGCTTTAACTTATTCTCTTGGAAGAATTGATCTGAGAAGTCCTTCCACTCAGAAACCCAATCTTAGCTTGGCTTTCGTGAAATCACAGTTCCCTATATCACTCTTACTTTTCTGGGTGTTCTTTTCTCATTATTTCCTGCCAATTCTAATTTCTCTACCTATCTTATACTGATAACATTTCATAGAGCTTAATCATGGTTCTATTCTCTGCTGCTTTTGTTTTTCAATTTCTTAGTGGTGCTGTTGGTTCATATGACTTACGTTAGTATTTACATGTCGAGGATTCCGAAGCTGTGTGTTCAATTCAGTTCTCTACTTGCCATCTCCCTTTGTCTCACAGACAGCTCATGCTTTAGAGCCACGTTCCAGAGAAGCCTGCCCACACCCCTAAGTTCCTCCATTCTGCTCCTTTGTTAACACTGATCAGAATATGCACTAATGTATTAATTGGGCTATATTTTTATTTTTGTCTGCCTGCTTGTTATGATCTGTCTCCACTACAACACAAAAGTGATGCAAGTGGCCAGGGATCATCTTTTTGGCTACAATTGATATATACCCAGTGCTCAGCAGAGTGCATAACACACACTGCATATCACACATTCTGTAAATATTTGTATGTCCTATAAATTTCAGCAATGAGAGGCTTTCCATTTAGCGACCCCTTCATGTGTCCTAGATTGCTAGTAAAAGTGTGAAGTTTAGAATACGACTGTTTCCCGTTGCAGAGAGCTTTTTCCTGTGGTCACTATAGATGAATGTGGGGATAAGAATTAGAAAAGAATCAGTATGAAAGCAAATAAATTACATGCACTAATAGCTTCTAACCTTCCATCAGCAGCACCTGTGAGGAAGCCTTTGGTTCCTATTACATGTGGAATGATAAACAATGCCAGCTGAAGAGGTATCAGGGTGGGATGGAGGGTGGCTCTGGGCAATTCCTGGTTACCTTGGTGCTGACTTTACCTGTTTTCTCCCATGCAGGGAAGTTTCTCAGCATGTGTGTGAGATAATTTTAAACTTTAAATGTGCTCTAATGTATAGGAAGATACATCACTTATTCCCAAATATTTGTCTTTATAAGTTAATTACTTGTAAAGTAATGAACTGGTTACACATCACAGTGGATCCAGACATACTGATATTCTGTATCAGAGAAGAACTTTTGTAAATATCCAGGAATATTATCAATATCTTTACTTCTCAATAATAACTTCTAAAAAACAAAGAAATACTTAAATGCAGAAATTGACAGGGAGCTGATTACAGCTATAAAGACTCCCTGTCTGGACCTAACCGCTGAGCTGATACTCTCACACTGTTTAGAAAAAATAATGTTTTCTTTTTTATTCTTCTATTTTTAGTCATTTTTTGTCTCTCTCTGAACCTAAATTTCATTGAAACAGACCCACTTTTCATCTCAGAAACTTTATTTTTAGGTAATTAACTAGTGAATGCAACATTTGATTGAATTTTCTTAAAAACTTTTCCCTGACTTAACTGGCCCCTGAGTAATAAGAGCTAGCAGTTCTCTCTCTCTCTCTGTCTCTGATTATATTAATTAACTCACTCTTACTCAGCAAACTTAATACAGAACAAGTATTTTATCCAAACTTAAAAAAATTACTAGAGGTTAAAGTGTCACATAGCTTTAATAAAATAAGAATAACAAAATTAGTTTTCCTATTCCCTATCGAGAAAGTTAATCTTATAGCCATTCTCAGATACCATTTCTATTGTCACGGAAAGGATTGCTTCATCGATGCCATTTTCTCCCCTTATTACCATCTAGGAACAAAGGAAGCAGAATAATAGATGATGTGCACATAAAGCAGTTGAGAGCACCCTTTGCTGCTGGGCACTTCTACACACTGTACTATTTTTTTAATGAAAAGAGACTTTCCATTTGACGTAGGCCTCCTTATCCTTACCACCAGTCTCCTTGCATCTGAAACCTGCCATGGGGTTGACAGCTGCAATCGAATGGGCTATGTGTTACTGCTGCCCTAAATGTTCAGTGTCCTCCCCTTCTCTCTAGAGGCCCCGACGATGTGCCCTCAAGCTAGATGCCCAGGAGAGCCTGAGGGTGGCTCCTCAGCTCCAGCCTCCCTGCAGTGAGCTCTGACCATGAGCTCCACAGAACCTTGGTAGAGAGGAGGAAGTAATTTGCATCTGTAGCTTACAGGGAATGTGTAAAAGAGCCCCTAACTCGAGCTTGCATAATAGAAAATTAAAGAATAGATTTTTCCAGCAGAAATTCAACATGTGAGCAAATTACCAGATGTGGCAAAAAGAAATCTAAACTAAGAGAAAGGTGTAGGTAACTTTTAAAAAAAGTAGAAGCTGCAAGAAATTACATTTTAAGACTTTCAAGAAGTACATTCTGAAGTAAGCTCATATAACTGGTACTGTGCTGCCTTTAACACACTTTTGTTTCTGTTTCCAGGTGGGTAGTACTGCAGCTTCGCCTCTGCAACTAAAAAGCCATTCTTTATATGTGGAAGCAGAGCACTTAAATGTGTTCTAATCATTTTAAGAAAGTAATATTTATTGTCCTTGCTGGTCTGTAAGCAACTTGTTCAGAGAAAATGTTTTACATTTCCCTTTCGTGACTGCGGTCCTTGGCACAAAACCTAATTCATAGTTGGTGCTGAGGACATATTTATAAGAGCTATTTATGACATTTCAATTTCTTGATGGTCTCCAAATCCATTTTGCAGGGTCAGTGCATAGTTTAAAAGGCAGGTAAGCCCCATGCCTATTATTTCCAAGTAGCCTGAAGTTATCCTCTGATACAGGGAGGAAAATATTTCTCGTATTTGCTTGATTACAGGCAGGGGCTGGCAGTGGATGGGGGAGTGGAAGAACTTGAATTTCTCCTAGCCATCTGTGTTTCTGATTTTCTGCATCTATGGAATTTTCCTCTTTGCATCTCATCTCCTGTATGTGCTGACCATTTTTCATGAGCCACCATTGCAGTGGCTGAAGTGCCACGGATGCCACTGTGAGAGGTGAGCTGGCTGGGGATGGGCTTGTATGCACTGCAGCCCAGCTCAACCATGGCAAGGAATAAGGGGCCCTGCATCCCAGATGTCTTTCTTGCTTCATGCCTGAAATAATTTGCTCATTCTTCCTCACTACAGATCCAGCCTCTCACCATGTGGCTAATTCCCACTCTTTTTTGGGTTTCCCCTTGTTATTTCCCAAGACCTGCCAACTCCCAAACCCATCAAGTCTTGGGCACTTATTATGCACAGCAGTTTCAATTTCTCTTCCTCACAATTTCAGTGCATCCAGCTCATGGCCAATTCTGATATTTAACTAAACAAAAATAATCTACTCCCTTAACTGGCTCCCTGGGTCTAGCTCTTAAGCATATTATTTGTATCCTTTGTGTTTTACTAACTACAAGATGTAGAGAAAGACCGTAAGAGTTACATTACTAATTGTAAGAAATGCAAGTTTATTCAAAGAAATACAGAGAATAAAGAGCAGAATGAGTGAAAAAATAAATATCCCAGTATCCCATCACCTACACCTACTCCATTTTAATATTTGGCAGGTTCTATAGCTGAATGTTTTTGTCCCCCTAAGACTCATATGTTGGAACTTGATACTCAATGTGATAGTGTTAAGAGATGGGACATTTGTTAATTAGGTCATGAGGGCTCTGCCCTCACAAATGGAATTAGTGTTCCTCATAAAAAGCTTGAGGGAACCTGCTTGCTCCTTCCCCTTCCTTCCATGAGACAACGTAGCATTCACCCTGCTCTTCTCACCTATTCATGTAAGAATGCAGAAGCAGCACCAGACATCAAATCAGCTAGTGCCTTATTCTTAAACTCAGTAGCCTCCAGAACTGTGAGCAATAAATTTCTGTTGTTTGTAAATTAGATAGTCTAAGGTATTTGTTACAGCAGCAGGAACAGACTACAGTAGAAACTGGTACCAAGAGTGGGGTGCTGCTGTAATATGTACCTAAAAATGTGCAAGTGCCTTTAGAGTTGGGTAATAGGCAGATACTGAAAGAGTTTTGAAGTGTATGATGAGACAAGCCCATATTGTTGTGAAGAAACTGTACAGGGTGATTCTAGTGGGGGCTCAGAAGAAGATGAGGGTGTAGAGCAAGCATGTCCAACCCTTGTCCAACCCACATGCGGCCCAGGATGGCTTTGAATGTGGCCCAACACAAATTTATAAACTTTCTTAAAACATTATGAGATTTTTTTTGCAATTTGTTTTTAGCTAATCAGCTATCGTTAGTGTTAGAGTATTTTACATGTGGCCCAAGACAATTCTTTTTCTTCCAATGTGTCCCAGGGAAGCCGAAAGATTGAATACCCTCGTGTAAAGAAGGTTCAATCTTCTTAGACATCACCTAAGTGGTGTTGATCAGGATGTTGGTAAAGATATGGATGGGAAGATCATTCTGATGACATAAATAGGGAAAGTTATTGGAAACCGGAAGAAAATGTCCTCTTTATAAAGTGGGAAAATACTTGGCTTCATTGTGTTTGCATCCTGGTGTTTTGCGAAAGGATCAATGAAACCAGTTATTTGGCAGACTAAATATTTAAGCAAAATTTTGAGGGTGCAGCATGGCTTCTCTTGCTGCTTATAATAAAATATGAGAAGAAAGAAATAAAGATGAAGTTTATCATCATAAGATTAGTCTTTAAATCTTAATCTAAGGAGTAAAATAGTTCTTAGCCTGGCCGTGTTGTAAAGGATGAAAAAGTGTGTAAAGTGTGGCCAAGCAATTACTTGAAAAGGAGTTTAGCAAGGATCACTGGAAGCCAGGTGCTATTCATCAATAAACTGGGGAAGAATGACCACAAAGGCATCTGGAGATTATCAACACTGCATTCCTATGACAGGTCCCAAAGGCCAATGCCTAGGGAACTAGGCAATGTCAAAAGAGAAAACTTCTGCACTGGAGACCTCGTCCAAGTCTCTGCTTATGGAATTCCAGGGCAGCGCTCCTCATTTGCCCCACACGTAGTCCCTGGGAGCCAGATGCAGCATAGCGTACAGTGGAAGCCCTTTGAGAGAGCTTCGGTGACAAACCTTGGCAGTGTCTGCAAGATGGCTTCCCTACCGGCATGTACGTATGCAGCTGTGGGGGTGCGGCTGCCTCCATCTGAATTTCAAAGGATATCCCACAGAATCTCAAGGCCTAGGCAGAGAATGGCCACAGAACCTGGGCTATTCCAGAGATTCCCTACTAGGGTATTTCCCATTGGAACCCTGGGGGCAAGCACTGCAGAGAGTCCACACTAGGACAGTGCTCAGTGGAGCCATGGAATATGACTTCCTACACCCTTGGGGCCCTAACGCCTTCCCCGGTGAATCCTGAAGGCGGCACACATAGTGAAAGAAGGTTGTTCTCAAGATTTAAGATTTAATGTTGTTTGCTACATTCGATTTTGGAATTACTTGGGGCTAGTTATCCCTTTCTTTCTTCTGATTTTTCCCTTTGGAATGAAAACGTTTGTTCTATGCCTCCCCACCATTTGGAAGCACATAATGTACTTGTTTTCACAGACACACATCTGGGAAAGAGTTTGCCTCAGAATGAATTACGTTATGAATTTCACCCATATCTGATTTGCGTGAGATTTTGAACTTTAAACCTATGGTTGGTGCTGGAACAAGTTAAGACATTTTGTGCTATTGGGATAAAATGAATGTATTTTGCATGTGAGAAGGTCATGAATTTTGGGGGTCCAGGGACAGAATGCTATGGTCTGAAAATTTGTGTTCCCTGGAAATTCATATGTTGTAATACTCAATGCCATAGTATTAAAAGATGGGACATTTAGGAGGTGATTAGGTCATGATGGCTCCGCATGCCTTTGTGAGCCCCTTATGAGCACCTTAGCGTGTTTATAAAAGGCTTGAGGGAGCCTACTTGCCCTGTCTTCGTCTCCGTCATGCAAGGGACACAGTAAGAAGGCAGTACCTATGAGGAATAAGCCTTTACCAGACACCACATCTGCTGGCAGCTTGATTTTGGAATTTCCAGCCTCCAGAACTCTGGGCAATATATTTCTGTTGTCTATAAATAGTACACTTTAAGGTATTTTGTTATAGCAGTAGTCATAGGCTAAGACTGCAGATTATCTTCCAATCTTATCAATCATTTGTAGAGTGCGTGCATAACTCTTGTATAAAGTGTGGATGATAATGAGTACTGTAAGTCCTCATTTAATGTTTACCATATGTTCTTAGAAATGCTGAGTTTAAGTGAAAGCTGTACAGCAGGGCCTCAAATATTATTTCCTTCAACATTGCTTTGTTCTATCATCTAGGAGAAAAAAACATGGATTTTGTTGTACATTATTTTTTGTAAAGTCCCAGTTTCTAAGAACCTTTGAACAAGCTTAAATGAGAACTTATAGTGTATAGTTTTATTTGAAATGCCTTTATATTATGTTGAGCATTTATCTGAGTAATAATGTTTTCACTGTTAAAAATCTCAACTTCTTAACATTTTATTCTATGGAAACAATGCAATTTTTAACCGTTCTCTTATTTGACTCAACTTTCCCAGTTCCCCAAATTTTACTATTATACTAAGGCTGTTGTCAATACTTTATTATTATTTTTCAATATTATTCAACCTTCAAGGAAGTTGCATTAGTTAGGGTATTGATTAAATTTATACAAAAATGCACATAATGCAGGTGGATTAAATAAATTAAGCATTCATTTCCCTCTCAGATAATAGTCTCCAGGAGACTAAGGTAGATGAGACAATCCAAGTTTTCCTTCTCTATGGCCATGTTGACTGTTTTATTTGACATCAAGCTGCAAAGAGAGAAAGAGGGAATGGACACGAATTTTTCTTTTCAGAGAGTTTGCTCCTCACATTTCATATGCCATTTCCATTCCCAGCCAACTGGTCAGAATTTAGTTTCACAGTCTCATGCAGCCGTAGGAATGCAGTCTCTGGATGCGTGGCCGCAATTTAAACTGGGGTGCTGGTGGTGTTGGGGCAAGTGAAAGGGAGAATAGAACCAGGGGAGAAAGTAGCATACCCTAATGTCACAGGGTTGTTGGATCAAAGTATTGGATAATTTTACCAATTCTTGAAACGTATTTCCAAATTATACTCTAGGATTGTTAATTTTATGTGTCAACTTGACTGGGCTAAGGAATGCACAGATGTCTTGTAAAACATTATTTCTGTATGATTCTGTGGGGGTTTTTCTGGAAGAGATTAGCATTTGAATCAGGAGGCTAAGAAGATTCTCCCTCACCATGTGGGTGGAAAGCATCCAAACCATTGAGGGCCCAAATAGAATAAAAAGGCAGAGGGAGGATGGGTGACTTCTTTCTCCTTGAGCTATACACTTCTTCAGGGCTCAGACACTGTAGCTCCTACTAGCAATTTCAGAATTGCATACTTAAACCACAGGTGCCCTTCAGTTCTCAGGCCTTTGGCCTCAGTCTGAATTACATAACCAGCTTTCCTGGGTCTTCAGCTTGCAGACGACCTGTTATGGTACCTCTTGGCCTCCAAAATCATATAATTATAAGATCATGTGATCCAATTTTTATAATATAGCCCTCACACTCTGTTTCTCTAGAGACCCCCAACTAACGCAGCTCTGCAAATATTTGCATTTCTCTGGACACTGATTGTTTTGTTTCAGATTTATTTTTATTAAGAAAATTAAACCTATTCTCACATTAGTTGACATTATTTCTTCTTTAGCTCATATCACTTGTTCAGCAATAAATACATATTATATCTATATAGATATTTCTTTGACTATCTTTAATATCTACTAGGTTTTTGTTTGTTTTGGCTTCCTGCCTTGTCTTGAACCAGTTATCCCATTGCACTTCATTTTGTTTTGTTTCTCCCATGGCACTGAGCCTTTTCCTTTTTTTTTGAGATGAAGTTTCGCTCTTGTTACCCAGGCTGGAGTGCAATGGCACTATCTTGGCGCACCGCAACCTCCACCTTCTGGGTTCAAGCAATTCTCCTGCCTCAGCCTCCCAAGTAGCTGGAACTGCAGGC
This sequence comes from Leontopithecus rosalia, assembly GCA_028533165.1. Taxonomy (NCBI): domain Eukaryota; kingdom Metazoa; phylum Chordata; class Mammalia; order Primates; family Cebidae; genus Leontopithecus; species Leontopithecus rosalia. The sequence continues at coordinate 150,364,296 of CM052651.1, forward strand.
GTGCGCCACCATGCCCAGCTAATTTTTGTATTTTTAGTAGAGACGGGGTTTCACCTTGTTGACCAGGATGAACTCGATCTCTTGACCTTGTGATCCACCTGCCTCGGCCTCCCAAAGTGCTGGGATTATAGGTGTGAGCCACTGCACCCGGCCAGTCTTTTCCTTTATTTTATTAATTGACCTAGCTGTCACTCTTTTCTATTTATACACTAGCAGAGGACAAGTTATAATAAAGTAAAAAAATAATATTTTTTAACTTCATAGCACTATACTACACAGCAAGTTTGGTTTTTTAAATTATTTAATTTACAGATGCTTAAATCATCCCAGGTTGTTTACTGTTTGGAAAATCTCAACATTTCCTTACAATATGCTAATTTCTTCTTGGTATGTGAGAAGAAGTGAGTGAATTGCTCAGTCACAATAGATCAAAATGTTTTCGTCATGGATTTATTATTAAGAAATCCTTATACTGGATTTACTGACTGAGGATCACCTGAATGATCATAATCCAAATCCACTAGATTTGTATTAGAAAAACATAAACAGTGGCTGATGTGCTTCCCATTAAATCTCTCTGTTGCTTTGTCATATGCTATTTTGTTTTCCTCACTGCTATATCTCCAACGAATATAACACATGGAAGAAACTAGGTATAAAATACCTACGTGTTAAACTCATTGCTTAGTGAATGAATTATTGAGCATTTCTTTGAAATGTCTGAATAATAATAGAGTTCATAAAAAATTAGTTTGTCACTCTGATTAAGTGCTGCCCACGTATATTTCAAGGTAGGTGGATTACGATGGATCACATGAGGCAAGGAGTCTTTAGTTTGAAAAATGTTTGGAAAATATCATAAATATTCCATTTTTTAGAGTGCTATAAAGGATATTAGCATATTGCAGATCTAAAAATGTTATATAGTAAAATTATCTTTTTAATTACAATTCTAAATAATTATTGTACATATGTGTGTACATGTATATTAGCACATTTAGGCACATATATATGCACACATGTGCACAGAATAGAAAATATGTATTAGGTATTCTTTAATCAAATATCAAGTTACAAATTTCTATTTAATTAATGCAAACACATATGGATATCTTTCCCATGTCATCACTAAATTCAGACAGCTTCTGAGTTACAACAGTTCAACTGAAGATTTTGGGGCTTCATGATCATGTAGAAGAGATATGCATTTAGTAGAAATTACATTCTGAGTACCATACAACATATTGATTTTCACTTTCAATACATAATTCTGTACATTTTTCATGTATTTCTTGAACACTGTATTATAAAACAGGCTTTGTGTTAGATGATTTTGCCCAACTGCTGGCTAACGTGTCATGAGCATGTTAATAAGGTAGGCTCAACTAGGCTGTACATTCAGTGGGTTAAGAGTACTAACTTCACTTTTGACTTACAATATTTTCAACTTACGATTTTTTTTTAAGAGAGAGGGTCTCACTGTATTGCCCAGGCTATGGTACAGTGGCTCCATCTCAGCTTATTGCAGCCTTCACCTCCTGGGCCCAAGTGATCCTCTCACATCAGCCTCCTGAGTAGCTGAGACTACAGGCACACACCACCACACCTGGTTAATTTTTATATTTTTTATAGTGAAAGGGTTTCGTCATGTTGTCCAGGCTAATCCTGAATTCCGGAGCTCAAGCAACCGGCCCATCTCGGCCTCCCAAACTACTGGGATTACAGGCCTGAGCCACCGTGCCTAGCCTATAAGATAACTTTCTATGTTAATGTAAATACTGTCTTCACCACAGCAGCTACTATTCACATATGGCTAGTACAACTTAAAAACTGAATTTTTCAATTTATTTAATTTTAAGTAGTTTAAATTTAAATATTTACAAGTGTATAATGACTACCATATTGAACAGTGTGGTTCTAGATTCTTACGGAATGAAAATGTAGCTGATGAATACAAAAAGCAAAAATTGGTCTTAGAACTCGATGATATGTGAATCAAGTTATTTGAAGCAAAGGACATTAAATTACTATTTAAAAACAAACTCAGACCCAAAGTGTAAGTTTGCATATATCTAAAACTTTCTGGGAACGCACACATTTGTTCATGTGGTGGTGAGAACCAGTACTCACAAGTTGGTGTGACCTGCCACTTTGATCTACTTTGTGCGCAGAGTACTAGTGAGTGATTCAATTTGACACATGAAGTAAGAGCAAAAAGTCAAATAATAACTACAAATATCACATTCTATTGTGGGCTGTTTTTAGGAGGGCTATTTTTCAGCAATAGGTGAATCTAGGGCACCTTCCAGTCGATCCATTTGGAACTCACGCTGCAATACACGGACCCTGGGAAGAGGAGGGCACTGGACCCCTGAGGACCTGCTTCAGCGTTGTTGCCTTTGCGTGGCTTCCACTGTCAGCACATGGGTACTTCTTCTCAACTCTTTGGCTGGAATCCTCTGTGACTGAGACACTGGTTTTCAGAGAAAGCAACTGACTAACACCTTCCAGTAAAACCCAGAAATGACTTCAGACCCAGACTCTATTGATAATAGTAGAACGAGAGTTTGGAAAAAGATGCAAAGCAAAGGAGGAGTTAGTTACAAGGTTTGCCACAGAGCAATTAACACATCCCTGGAAGGTATTCAAAGCAGCTATTTAAATTTTATAACAAAATTAAAACCTAAGAAAAACCTTTCAGTATTTGTGTAATACACATACAATTGAACACAGATGAATTTCATAATTTACATAATTAGAAAATTCTAGTGTCTTTGGATAGTTCTATAATAAGTCAGAGAAACTACCCAAAGTTTTCAAAAGCTAGACAAAAGAAATACTTTTAAAATTTATAATATGAATTTCACTATGATAATCCCACCATAGCTATTAGAAAATGCAGTATTTTCAGCATGAATTATTTATGTGACTTATACTTCCATACTGCTGCTATGATTTATCTTAATTTTACTAAGTCATTCAGCACCATGCCTCATGATGTCCTTGTGTACCAAATGAAAAATACATATATATGAGTTGCTAAAAGAGCAGTTTGAACAAATATATGAAAAAGTATAGACTGAAGGGTCATTTTTCACTTAGAGGAAACTCTCTTGTGTGAGCAGGGGGTTCTGTCTTAATCCTTGAACTGCTTTCCATTTTTGTCAAAATTTGTAATATGATACATAAACTACATGAAGTTGGTAGGAAGTACTATTATAAATGTTAGAATAAAATGCAAAATAAATTGACCGAGTGGAGCAATAACCCCGTACAGTACAGATAAAATGCAATAGGCTCTGAGTTTCAAACACTTATAATAAAATTTCTTTCCATTAAAGATGTCCTGGCTTAAAAACAAGACCTAAAAACTATTTTAAAATTAAAATGGAATGATCAGAAAAAAAGATTGGTTAAATCTGCTAATGCATACTTAACAAAGAAAATCAGTCCAAGCTGTGGAGACTGTTCTTTTCTTATTTGTCCATACTGGAAGTATTGTGTTCAGCTCATGTCCAGGAGAAAGTGACCAAGATCACAGATACTCTGGAAAGAAAGGCTTTGGAGTGTAGCTTGAATTTTCCTCAACAGATGTCAAGTGTTGAACAGATATAGACGGACAATGTGAAGGATAAAATAGTCAAGTACAGCTGTATGGATGAGAAGAAATGTAATTAAGGGAGTTTGTCAAAATTTAGTTTTCTAACCCATGTTGGTTGGCTAGATAGCATTTAAATTTGAGAGCTTGACTTTGAGGTTGAATATTTAATTTCGACTGAAGAGGTTTAGTGCTCTATCCAACTTCCTTTGGTGTATCAAGGATAGAATCTAGATTTTAATGTAAGATGACTGTTTTTAATTTTAGTTTAGTTTCTTTTTTTAGTTCTCCTAACAATTCTACAATATATATTCTACTATCTTTCTATATTTAAGACTCTGTGGGTTACCTACATTTACCAAATAGAGCTTGTATTTTTCCCATATAGATTTCCAGCTGATACAACACTGTTTGTTGAGAAGACAATTCTTATTCCATTAAATTTTCTTGGCATTACGAAAAAAAACCTGCTGATCATGTATATGTGGGTCTATTTTAAGACTCAATTCTTTTTATTGCTTCATATGAACTTACCACAAGGCATTAATTACCAAAACTTTATAATTATTTTGGAATTCAAGAATTTTAAATTCTCCAACTTTGTTTTATTTTTCTCCCAAACTGCTTTATCTTGGGTTATTTTTTCACTATGCATAACATTTAAAATAATAAATTTGATAATGTCTACAAATAAGTCTAATGGACTTTTGATTGCGAGTGCAATGAATAGAAAACTTACAATGTTAAAAATATGGAAGGTTTCAAACCATGAACATGGTGTTTATCTGCCTTTATTTAGGCTTTTAAAATGTTTCTTAGCAGTTTGACTTAGTTTTCTGTGCGTAGGCTTTACATATTCTGATTTTAAAAAATCCTTGAATGTTTCATGTTTTTTCAGCTATTTTAAGTAGTTTTTATAAAATAAATTGTTTGTTAATTTATGGAAACGTCATTGATTTTTGAATGTTTACCTTGTATCTTGCAACCCTGATAAATTTACTTATTTAACAGCATTTTTTTGTTAGAATAGTTGAAATTATACATATACAAGGACATGTTATCTGTAAATAAAGACCTTTTTCCTTTATGGCTACTAAATAAAACATCAGATATGATGAAATAGCAGAAAAGTTTTCAAAATAAATAAAAGGCAACGAACCACAATTCCAAGAAGCTAAGAAATCTCCAAGCCAAAGAAACAGTAGGAAAAAATTCACAAGAAGAAAAAAGTAGACACATTAATAATTTAGAAATCAAAGGTGAAGTAAAAATAATCATGCTGAGCATGTTTTTTAATGTGTTCATTTCAGGTTTTCATAGAAGTGTCTCTGCGAATAATATAAAGGAGATTTTCAGTGAGTAGAGAATTACTAGTGGCTAGTTTTATTTTCAATACTTTCAAGATATCAGCTCCATTATCTTCTTGGAATAAATATTAAGCTGTGATTATTTTATTTTTCATCTGTATGTTGTATTTCATTTTTTTTTCCGGCTGCATTTCTGATTGTTTTTACTTTATCTTTGTTGTCTTTTATTTATTTTGGAAATTCTCTGCTATTACTTCTTTCTTTATTACCCGTCTTTATTCCATTTCTTTCCCTTGGTGGCAGGGAGCAGGTCCTAATTCTATGTCTGTCACAGTCTTGGTCATTTTCTCTGAGCTGTTTGATACTGTTTTTCTTCTCTGTTTTTCCTTAGAAAAACTCTCCCTAACTTTTCTTGTTTCCATTTGGATAATATTTATTGAACTATCTTTGAACTAATTCATATTAACTGTATCTTGTCTACTACTATGTTGACAGAAACATTTGTCACATCTGATATTGTGTTTTTTTAGCATTTTATTCCTAGCTTTTCTATTTTAATCTTTTCCTTAAAATGTATTTTTTCCTCTGATAAGATTTTTCTGTATCTTTAGGTACGTTGTTCATCTTTCCTGTGAGGTTTTTAATTACATTAATCTTAGTGATTTAAATACAGGGGAACACAATCCAGAACACACCTCTTCCTTTTTATAGGAGTGAAAAGGGGCCACAGGCCTCGTTCCTATTCCCAAAGTCACAAAGTCATTTGGATACACATTTTGTTCTCGCAGTACTGCTTCTCCCCCAACCATCACACGATTGCTTCACCTCTTGGTGTCTTCAAGTTCCAGTATTGTCTGGACCAGTCAGGGGTGCTGCTCATACCACCTCTGCCATGCGGCCTCTGACATCATCCCCTGTGGAGTCGCTTGGTGGATGCTCACGCTGCAGCTCTTGCTGTAGCCTGTCTCTTGGTGTGCTGCTGGCCTGCTACCTACCTTGAATCAATGCATGTGACCCCATTCCTGGACCTTGCCTTTTTATTTCAAAGAAAATAGAGAAACTGATCTCCCTCCACTATGTTCTGCTCCCTTAGAGGGCAACACAGCCAGATTGCATGAGTCCTGAGCTAGTGCATTATTTAGAAAGATGAGTTCTTTTCTTTGTTTCATACAGACTTGGGACCCAGAGCCGTGACCTACCTCCATTCCTCAGATATTTGGCTGAGTCTCATTCTTCATTCTGGGCTGCTAGTTCATTCAGCTGCTATTTACTGAGTATGCAATGTGCGTATGAGAACCTAATAGTAACTGGGTTTCTTAGTTTTCTAAATCACATTATTCTTAGTGAACCTGAAGTTACAGCATATTTTCCTTCCAGCTCACTGGAAGCTGCTCCAGTCTCTGACAGCTTCTCAGCCTAATAGCACCTGATTTCAGAAATGGTGGTTTGAGGGGGCTGCAAAGGTCGTGCTCACTCCTATTGGATTCTCCCTTTTTGAGTCATGTATCTACAAACTCTCAATGCCTTGAAAGTTTTCAAATTCTTTCAATCATTGATATCTATGCTTATAGCTATAGCTGCATATGATATCTATAGATATTGGTATCCATATATTGATAGAGCTACATATGGTATCTCTATGTATATGTACATACATATATACACACATGATCTATATTTATATCTCTGTCTAGATAATATATAGATCTATTTCTAGAGATAGATTCTATTTTGATTTTAAAAAGAATCCATATTTGGCTGATCAAGGGCATGTGTTAAAATGATGAAAATGTTACTTTCTAAGTTAATTTCTAACTTACTTTATAGAATAAATAAAAATTCTGAATATGAATGATAAATATATTTAAATATTATTTACTATTCTAACAAATATCCTTTATAGAACAAAATGAATTAAAAATTTCTTCTGGAAGAGAAAGATAATGGATATGTAAGGCCTCACTTCCTTTACTACTGTGAGGAAACAACTCGACATGCACAGCTATCTCTCGTTAGCATCTGATTTCACAGTTTGAGGAGTAAGGTGGATTGATGGTCCTCAATAATAGTTTTTCAAGAAAAAGTGATTCTCCATTGTTTTCCTTTGGTTTTCTGCTGTACAAATACATTATTATACTGTGCTATGCTGCAAAATAAATAAAAACAAATATACAGTAACTGAAATGCAGGAGATGCTTATGTTTCTCTTTTGTTAGAGATTATCTGAAACACACACTTTCCTACATAATGAGTTACATTACCGGCATCTGACACAGTGTGATATCCAGAGGCTTCACTTTGCTGTTACAAATCATTTCTTTAAGTACTTTCTATACCGAATCACAAAATACTGTCTCATCTTTCTTGGAACATAAGTTTTGTTGAAGCTACTTGACTGTAATCTCTTTTGTAGCTGGATAATACCTGATTCAATATTCTCTCAGCCACACCGCTTACTAAAGAGCCTTGAACATAGGACTAGCTTGATTTGCATTTGGTAGATTATATTAATTTTGTTCAAATCGTAGAACTATCATGATAAATCGGTTTTAACACCTTTTTTCCAAGCTGTTGTAGCAACCATTCTTTTTTTAATGTACCATTGCTTTGCTAACATATCATGTATTCCATCCTTTGAACAACTGGCGTGATATCCAGAATAGAGACAGTGCACTGACTCTTTGCCAGTGGGAATTACAAGCTGACACAGCGCATAACCAGATAAGCAATAACAGTAGCAGATGAAGATGCCTCTGCTTGATTCCAGTGGAGACCCTCAAAGAAGCCAAAAACCCATAATTTTATTTTAAAAATGTATCCAGATTCTGAAATATGAATGAATGAGTGAACGAATGCCTGGAATATCTCTCTATAACTAATAGAAGAACTGATAATTTATCTTTTTGTGTCTTTCTGTTTACCCCTCTCAAAAACTCTGTGGAGTTTTTGATAATAGTGAGAGATAAATAATGAGAGATTGGACAACATTGACTGCTTTCAAATCAACTTATATAATATCTTTCCAAATTCAGTAATGTATCAGACTTGAGAGCCAGGTGGATTCTGATGCAAAGGGAGCACCCTGAGTGCTGCTCACAGGATTAATGAATCTCAGCCATCACCTCTTTGCATACAGACAGTAGAGGTGGCAGAGAAAGCTGTGACTTTGACAAGATTAAGTACCATTTTTGATAAGATGCACTAACCTTATTTTCAGGAAGAGTTAGGTTTATATAGAGTATACTCTAGTAGGCCAACAGCCTATATTACTTTAGAAATATAAGAGCATTTTGAATTTAAAGATAATGAATCTAAATCTCTATTACATCTGTAATTTTGAATACATTTATATGCTTGAATAAGTAATATTATGTCCCATCTCACCCATAACAGTGCCTCTGTAAAGAAAATTATATGTAATCTAGCACTACAGAAAGCCATCTGCGAAGAATTATTTTCAAAAGAGAGATAAAATTAATGATTAGCTCTGTGAAACACATTCATAGAATAATATAATTTTAGAAATCATCTAATTCAATACCTTTAATTTACACATGAAATGGTCAAAGCCTAAGCTCATAAACAGAATTTAATTACAGGGCTGAGAACTTTAGTCCTGTATATTCCAGATCATATATCTTTTCTTTCAAATTATCTTGGAAGATCCACTGTAAACTGACATTCATGGAACCCTCCAATGATGACTGCATTTCAAACTGGGAGTAAGGACACATGTGGCTCTTTAAGTTTATGAATTGACATAATTGCGGAATTAAAGCCATTCCATTGGAACTAGAAGATTTTCTATACTGATACTAAATAAAGAACAAAACATAAAGATAAGCAGTAACCAAATATCAATAGTAAAGGAAATAAGTCTGAAGAAAATATAAGTCAAAATGTATTGAAATGATCTCTAAATAAAATGTAATATTTCTATGTATTTACTAATATATGTCCAAAAGTTGTTTGGAAGTGAAACAAAACACAAAAGCTACAACATACCATCCACTCCCCCAAAAAACAACAAAACAAAATGGACTGCAGTACAGTATCTGTCCCATTTATGCACAAAATGTTGGATGAATAGAAATGCATGAAGTCAAGAAAGATATACAAGGAATTTTCCTGAAATTGCTACTGTGGAGTGGAATTAATGGAAGGAGGGGACATTTTTCTTTCCTGTCTTAAAAAACTCTTCACATTTCATTCTCAGCAAATTGACACAAGAACAGAAAAGGAAACACCGTATATACTCACTCATAGGCGGGTGATGAACAATGAGAACACATGGACACAGGGAAGGGAGCACCACACACTGAGGTCTATTGGGGGAAATAGGGGAGGGACAGTCGGGGGGGAGCGGGGGAGGGATGGCATGGGGAGAAATGCCAAATATGGGTGAGGGGGCAGAAGGCAGCAAAACACACTGCCACGTGTGTACCTATGCAACTATCTTGCATGTTCTGCACATGTACCCCAAAACCTAAAATGCAATAAAAATTAAAAAAGAAAACTCTTCACATTTCAAATTGAAAGTCTACACATTACTTTGTAATAATATTTTATTCGGAAACACTACTGTTTTTGAAATGTGTAATCTAAAGAAGTTAATTGAGTGAATCACCAAATAAATACACTTTTGTATACAACAATTGCAGGCACTGCCTGAATGACAGAAAATATGCCAGAGAGATTAGGAAATGTGATAGGCTCCTATCCAGTAGCAGTATACTAACAGTTATTCCAAAAAAAGCACAGGTTCAAAGTAATTATTTTAGAATGAGAGAACATTGCTATCCTGAGTTATTGGCAAATATCTTTAAAATCTCTAATGTTAACCTAATGGTTGTATGCTATCTTTGATCTATAAGAATCTCACCAAGTAATTTGCTCTAGACATCTATAAATTCCCCAAATGTATGTATCTACATAGCTGAGAAGACACTGTCTTATTATATGTACGTTGTGAAAACATTCATACATAAGCACAGTTCTCTGATTTTCTTTCTGACAAATTCATTGTCTCCTTCAGTTAAGTGAGCACTGAATTGTGAGATTGAGTTAACTTTTGTTATCATAGGAAATGTTAATGTCTTCTTACCTAAGTGTTCTCAAGATAAAGTTATAGGATGAACATCAATTATCCCCTGGATAAAAAAGTACCATATATTTCCTAAAGTAACAATAATTGTTACTAGTTCAATATTCTTTCCTTCAACTAGATAAGAAGTCCACAGGAACTGCATTAAGAGTAGTTGAGACTCAACCAATCCGTTTTTATACCCAGGCCTTATAAAGCGTGAGCATGGGCCAGGTGTGGTGGCTCACGCCTGTGATCCCAGCATTTTGGGAAGCCAAGGTGGGAGGATCAGTTGAGGTCAGGAGTTAGACACCAGCCTGGCTCATATGGTGAAACCCCATCTGGACTAAAAATACAAAAGTTAGACAGATGTGGTGGTGGGTGCCTGTTTTAATCCCAGCTACTTGAGAGGCTAAGGCATGAGAAGCACTTAAACCCTGGAGGTGGAGGTTGTAGTGAGCTGAGATTGCATGACTGCACTCCAGCCTGGTGACAGAGTGAGGTCCTGCCTCAAAAACAAAACAAACAAAACAAACCCCCAAAAAACCTGAGCATGGATTAGTCATTATTTATTTGCCTCACTATCTGCTTCAGAGGAAGGCATAAGAAACCTAGACTTAAATAAATTTAGCTTTCAACTTGTATTAATATTTCCCATATAACCATTACTGAATTCATATATTCAAAGACGGATCTTGAGCAATTGGGCTGAATGGTTACAGAAGTGATGAACTATGATTACAATGTTAGATTCTACGACTAGAATCTAATGAAGCCAATGATCTGGATCTAACATTTTCAGAAACATCTATTGTATACTGAATCTACTTTTAGATTGTAGAAGTCTATGACAGGAGCATTTAAATGAGAAAAACAATAATGAATATCTAGCCTATACAAAAGCCCTATTTCTTTGAATATTACCTAAGTACTATGACACCTTTATAATTTTTAGCCATAAGATTTCTTTTTAAAAAATAAAATATAAAATATTTAAATGACTATTTCTCAGTAAATATTTGCGATCTTTCTTTTTCTTATTTCCTAAACAACAACAAAAACATCAAGTTGAAATAGCTACTTGGGAGTAAATGCTTAAAATTGTTCAACATTTTTACTGTTCATTTCAATAAAGTCAGCATTTAAAGATTATGTTTTTGTCCTTCATTTCCTTGAAGGTTTAGAAGTCAGAAAAAAGTCGAGGTCTAGGGTATTCCACTTTTTCTGTTATTATAATACTTTTTATCAAAACTTTTAAAGGAATAATTTTTGGATGCCAACTATTTATTTATTTATTACACATTCTTCATTAGAAGAGTATACTCTGCATTGGCATACCATAGCAGACAACTGTATATGCAGCAGCCAGAATTATTTGGTAAATCCTTAGTTTTACAGTGTACTTATTAGGGATCTTCAGAGAAACAGAACAAGTTCTGTATATATACGTGTATATATATAGACACACACACACACACATAATAGGAAATTGGCTTGTGCAATTATGAAGGCTTAGAAGACTCACAAGCTGCCATCATCTACAACCAGAAGCTGGAGACCTGAAAAGCTCGGAGGGCAATTCAGTCCAAGTCTGAAGGCCTCGGGACCAGAAGGGTCAGTGCTGTGAATTCTTGTTCAAGGAATAAAGAAGAGGAAATTAAAGGTCCAGCTCAAGCAGTAAGGTGGGAATAAATGGGGGAAATTCTTCCTTCTACTCCCTCTTAGTTCCATTTGGACTCTTAACAGATTGAGTGATGCCCACCACATTGGGGATGACACTCTACTTTACTTATCGCACTAATTCAAATGTTTATCTCACCCAGAAACCCCCTCAGAGACACACCCGGAAATAATGTTAACCTGAGCCCCTGTGACCAGTGAAGTTGACACATAAAAATTAATCATCATAAGCCCCTGTCAACTAGGCACCTATATGCATCTTTGTAAGACATATTTAATCTTACATAAGGACAAAGCAAGGTCATGCAACTATCTCTCACACAGCTAAAAGTACTAACTTCTTTCCCAGACGAAGAGGTAAAACAATTGAGTGATGTTTAAAATTAAATATTATAATGTAAAATTTACAATACCTAAATACAATGAAATAGACAATATATTGATGTTACATGATTAGGAAATTAAAGAGGAAAAACATTACATATATCATGTACATACACAAATGTACAATTTTTTATAACAAAATAAGGTAGCATATTTATAACAATTACAGTCCTCATTTCTGTGACTGTTCATAGTCATAGCTGGTGTTTATAACTACCCATTATGGATTCTCTTTGCTTTTTCTGCTAACCGTTCTGTGCTACTTTTGCTTTCAGCAAGCACCTGAGCTGGTCTTGATTTTTTTTACCTGGATACATGACCCAAACCTTCAATTTTCAAGTATCTGGTTCATTAGTAGTAATTTCCAGATTGTGGTGTTGTAGTTTTCCATTGATCTTAATCATAGGGCACGGTAATACTAAGAGACACCTTAAAGGATCTCCTATATTCCAGACATACTGTTCCTTACTCCTTCTGTGGATTATCAGTCCAGTTTTCTAACGGAATTTAGGAGCAATCACCTCAGCCACAACTGTAACTCCTCCTGTGGTCTGTTGAATCAGTGTCATGTGGAGCCCAAAGTGGCTGCATGGCAGTCTTAATTTCCAGTTAAATGGAATTAAAATCACTGTTTCCTGAAGAAAGCATTCTTTCTTCTGGAATTATTACCTCTAGACCAACAGACCATAAAGTTATAGGAACAGGAAGCAAAAATTTTGTGGGTAGGTCATTAAGTGTAATAATAAGTGATGTCACTGCAATTTCTATCCTTTGATTCCTGGACCCATGAGTCTGGACTATGAGGGAAATAGCACGATACATTGGCCACTGATTCAGAACACATATAGCCTTCTGGGGAACGTGGCCCCAGCCCTACAGACTATTGCCACCTTGCTGAGTCTTCAAATGGACATTCCACCATTCTATAAAGCGAGCTGCTTCAGGATGGTTGGCAACATGGTAATACCAGTGAATTTCATAGTATGGGTCCATTTCCACACTTCTTTTGCTGTGTAGTCTGTATAGTGAGTTCCTTGATCAGAAACAACACTATGGGAATACTATGGCAATGGATAGGGATCATGTAAATTCATAGGTGATAGTTTTGGCAGAAGTACCATGGCATGTAGGGAAGGGCTAATGGTAGCATACCAAATACCAGGAGATGTGTTAATCTGCTCAAGCAATGAAATCACATCTAATACAGAAGCTGAAATTGGAGCCATCACCTAATTAAGCTTATAATACTCCACTGTCATTCTCCAAGATTCAGCTATCTTCTGTGCCAGCCAAATAGAAAAGTTTAATGCAGATGTGGTGGAAATCATCAACTCTGCACCTTTTGAGTCCCTGATGGTTGCACTAATTTCTGCAATCCTTCTAGGAGTGCAGTGTTCTCCTTATTTACTGTTTTCCTTGGCAGAGGCAGTTCTTATGATTTCTGCTTGGCCTTTCCTACCATATTAGCCCTATTTCAGAGGTCCTGGAATCATCAACATGAAGATTCTGCCAGTTACTAAATATTTTTATTCCAATTATGCATTTTAAAACTGGAGAAATAACCACAGAATGGGTTCAGGGACCCACTGGACCCACTGTGAGACAGACCACAGATAAAACTTCATTGATCACCTGACTTCTGTAAGTTTCTATCCTGGCTAGTGGGTCATAGTAACAATTTTCATGTCCTAGAATCAGTATCAGTTCAGAGTCAGGGTCAATTAGTCCCTGAGAGGTCTGATTATTTTCTGATCCCCGGTGTACAATTACCCTGCCAGAAGGCCAGAGGTCCTTTTGGTGAAGGCTGGGAAAAAGATTAACCTGGAATTTGGAGGGCCAAATCTGGGCATGGGGAGGACAACTTTCACTGGCAAAAGAAATCGTCAGAATTTAGAGATCGATGACCACAACTCCAGCAGGATCTTTCCACATGTCCCCATTTCGACTTACACAATCTATATCATTGATGGACTTTTTCCCAATCAATGCCTTTACTTTAACAATAGACATGCTCTGAATTTGGAAGTTCATTTGTGTTGTAATTCAGCTGCTCATAAGATGAAGTTCTGCCTTTTATATTTTAGGGATTTCAGTCCTGCTGCTAAAAAAGAAAAAAAGTTTCCTTCAGGGTACACATAAAAGCTCTTAGGTTATTTATGCAGCACTTGAGATGGGAATGGAAATCTCCGATCTCATCCTTTTCTTTCACCATGTAGTCCAGCAACATTAAGAGCAATCGCTGAGCATCATATTATCCCTTAGTTTTCCAAAAATATTCGAAATTCTGATATACAGTCATCCCTTGCTATCTACAGTGAATCAGTTCCAGGATTTGTGTGGATATCAAAATCAAGCTGCTCTTATATAAAATGGCAGAGTATTTGCATTAACCTATGCACATCTTTCTGTATACTTTAATCTCCAGATTACGTAAATACCTAATACAATGCAAATGTTATGTAAATAGTTGTTACACTCCTTTTTTATAAAATAAAATTTGTATTATTTTATTTTATTTTTTTTTTGAGATGGAGTCTTGCTCTGCTGCCCACGCTGGAGTGAAGTGACACAATCTCAGCTAACTGCAACCTCCACATCCCTGGTTCAAGCGATTCTCCTGCCTCAGCCTCCTGAGTAGCTGGGACTACAGGCACCCACCTCCATGCCCAGCTAATTTTTTTTTTGTATTTTAGTTGAGATGGGGTTTCACCATGTTGGCCAGGGTGGTCTCTATCTCTTGACCTCATGATCTGTCTGCCTCAGCCTCCCAAAGTTCTGGGATTACAGGTGTGAGCCACCACACCTAGCCTTTGATATTATTATATTGCTATTTTATTAGTTTCTCAAAAATATCTTTCATTCATGTTGGTTAACTCTGCAGGTGTAAAACATGGGGTTACAGAAGGCCAAGTGTATAGAGTCACCTAGCTCCTTGCTTCTTCTTAGTGGTTGATTTATAGCATCCAATACAAGTATTTTTAGTGTCTTTATAAGTAGTTTATTCCTAGAACTATCAGTGCATTCTTTACCATTGGAAATACAGTTATTAGCATCTTTAGTATTTTAGCATGAAAAATTGACTCAGGTAATTTTGGAGACAGAAGCCTCAGGATCTGCCATCTTTCTTTTCTTTTTTCTTTTTTGACAGTCTTGCTCTGTTCTCCGGGCTGGAGTACAGTGGCATGATCTTGACTCACTGCAACCTCTCCCTCCCAGGTTCAAGCAATTCTCCTGCATCAGCTTCCTGAGTAGCTGTGATTACAGGTGCCTGCCACCATGTCCAGCTAATTTTTGTATTTTTAGTAAAGATGGGGTTTCATCATGTTGGTCAGACTGGTCGTGAACTGCTGATCTCAAGTGATGCACCCACCTTGACCTCCCAATTGCAGGCATGAGCCACTGTACCCAGCTAGGATCTGCCTTCCATAAGCTGGAGACTACTGAGGAAAGCCAGTGATATAGTTCACCTTGACTCTGAAGTTCTGAAAGCCCGATGAGCTAATGGTGCAAATTCCACTCGAAGGGCCCAAGATGATGAGAGGTCCCAGCTCAAACAGTGAGGCAGGAAAAAAAATATTTATTCTTCCTCTGCTTTGGTTCGAATCAGGTCTTCAACAAATTTGATGTTGCCCACCTATATTGGGAAAGGCAATTTACTTAAAAAAATGTTAATCTCACCCACCTTCACAGAAACCCCCAGAAAAAATGTTAATTTGGTCATCCTATGGCTGGTCAAGTTAACAAATAAAATTAACCGTCACACACAGGCAGTGACTATTTAGTTTTTGGGTATGGTATGCTAAGAAAGATTTTAACTTAATCATCATCCCCATGGTTTCCACCTAAACACAAAGTTAGCCTATTTTTTGAATGTTTTATGTTCTGGCTCTTCCTCCTTCTCCTCCTCCTTATTCATCTTCTGAAATAAATGTACTAGACGGCGCTTGTTTACAGAAAGTCTTGGATAAAATTTTATTCAGATTAAAATTTCCTTTGCAGAAAAATCATTTTGTCAATAGGTTACTGCAATTCACTGAGAAAGACTGCTGCAAATTCATCATGCAATCTTCAAATGACGCGTTTTTGCAGTTTTAAATTTTCCCACACACTCTAGTCATACTTAAAACACAATTCATTTAGCAAATCATGTCCTTTTTGTCATTCACTTACCATCAGATTTTTGACAATCATCATTGCTTCCCATTGTGTCAATATGGTTTCAACGATATCTGCATTTCTTGTAGCTACCATTTCATAATAATAGGTATTTTTCAGTTATTATTATGTTACATGTCATCTTAAAGCTTTTTAGAAACAACAAAACTTATATAGGTTATTTCAATTTTATGCTTAACATTATCTGCATGAAATGTGGCGCTACATGTGTGGCCGGCCCTTAACTTCTCAGCCTTTGTCGCTCTCAGTACACTCTCAATGTCATACTGTCTTTTGATGTGTAGACTTTGCTAGGCCTCCTAACTTGCTTGCTTTTGTAACAGACTATTTCACTATTCTAAAAATTACCTTTGTTTTATAATGGGAGGAAGACATTCCAAATGATGCACGCACAACATGTTTGCATATCAGGAGAATAAGCTGTATTTGTTTTCAAAATGGAAGCAGAGATTGAACTGTGATTCCTGTATCTCATAGTCCCAGAAAGGCTTGCACACAACTGAAAGTTTGAATGGAGAAATGTTACTCAAACAGTCCCTAACCAACATCGGTTTCACTTATGATTCTTCCTCTTTGCTGTGGTGAATGTGCAAAAGTAATACACATTGAGTGGAAGTAGTACTTCCGATTTTTGCCTGGGCCTGGTGGCTTATGCCTGTAATCCCAGCAATTTAGGAGACTGAGGCTGGTGGATCGCTTGAGCTCAAGAATTTGAGAGCAGCCTGGGCAACATGGTGAAACCCCATCTCTACTACAAATACAAAAATAAAAAGAGCCAGGCATGGTGGCTCATGCCTGTAATCCCAGCTACTCGGGAGGCTGAAGCAGGAGAATCACTTGAACCCAGTAGTGGAGGTTGCAGTGTGCCAAGATCATGCCACTGCACTCCAGCCTGGGCAACAGAGTGAAACCCTGTCTCAACTAAATAAATTGAATTTTGTTCTTTTCCTGGTCTAATGATATGCAGTAGATACTCAGCATCTAGTCAGCCACAGTATCACATGGGTAAACAACCAATAGTAGATAATGAGCTGTGTCACCAGCTGATTTCTCCCCAGCTATAAGCTAGTGTAAGTGTTCTGATCATGTTTAAGGTAGGCTAGGCTAAATTTTGATATTTGTCAGGTTAGCTGTATTAACTGCATTTTTGATTTACAATGTTTTCAACTTATGATAGGTCTGTTGGGACATCCCCCCCATCATAAACAGAGCAGCATCTGTATGATCAGTTCTGTTTCCATGCCCACCATAGTCTTTATGCTAACTACAAGCTGGGTTCACTCACTTCACATATCTCTTTTTTTTTTTTTTTTTTTTTTTTTTTTTTTTTTTTTT
>CM052651.1:150381958-150456840 GCA_028533165.1 Leontopithecus rosalia
CATATCTCTTTTTAATAGTACTTGACTAGAAACCACAAAAATTATTAGAACAGAGTTTATCCTACATCTAAAAATTACCTGCAGCATAATAAACAGGTATTCTAGAGATACATACATATGTATACACATGTATTATTTGAATTATGTATTCTAGATTATAGGAATCTCAGATAAGGAATAATTTTATGGAGTTGGAACCCTATTTTCAAAATACAAATAGAAAACATAATTCTTATAGACATATAACTAGCATAACTCTGCAAGATAGATATTTTCTTAATTAAAAGTAACCAAGATGAATGAAGTTTTCCTTGTCTTCCTTCATATCATCTTCTTTGATGGCTCAATACAATTATCTGCACCATCCTGAAAAATATCTCACACTATTTCATGCCCTATCGACCCCCTTCCTAGGTTCAGGGTTGATAAGTAATTGAAATTCAGGGTGCAAATTATAGCATCTTTATTATCTGCTTATATAACTCAAGATATTTGCTCCTGTTTGAGAAGCAGTATACAATACTGATCAAAAGTAAATATTTGAATCTCAACCCTCCACTTACTACTGGCCTGACTTTGGGCAATTAAACTAACATCACTTCATTTCAGGATTACCACATGTAAAATGGGCTTCATGCCTACTCACAAGGACAAAAGAGGTATGTATTGTTAATAAATGTTTTGTGCAAATACTGCCTCATGGAAAGCACCAAATAGTTACTAGAGCTGCTATATTCTACTCTAAGATTTGCCTAGATTCCATTTGATTTGCATTCTACATCAATGCATAAATTTTAAAACTGGCCAATGTATCTGCCTGCTAAGATTCTTATGTGGCTCATTCTTTCCACTCCCTGAGAAAGACAATGTTTTATTTAAAACACTGACTATTAAGGAAGAAAAAAACTTCAAAATATCTCCACAGTATACTCTAGTTGCTTTCTGCATCATGCAGAGAAGCATAATTTTGTTTTTTAAAAATGTTCATGTTGACTCTATGCATCTGAAATAAAATACTTAAGTTACTTCATTAGTAGGAGCCTTTTTTTTTTTTTTTTTGAGACGGAGTTTTGCTCTCTCTCCAGGCTAGAGAGCAAAACTGCTGGAGTGCAGTGGCTCAATCTCGGCTCACTGCAACGTCCGCTTCCTGGGTTCAAGAGTTTCTTCCGCCTCAGCCTCCTGAGTAGCTAGGACCACAGGCACGTGCCAGCATACCTGGCTAATTTTTTTGTATTTTTAGTAGAGACGGGGTTTCACCATGTTGGCCAAGATGTTCTCGATCTCTTGACCTTGTGATCCACCTACCTCGGCCTCTCAAAGTGCTGGGATTACAGGCGTGATTCACTGCACCCGGCCAGTAGAAGGCTCTTAAAGTGAATAATTGACATTAAGATCACACAATTAAAAAGATGGGTTTTCTATTACATAGACTATATAAGATTCATTAAAAAATATAAGCTTTTCATAGATACTAAGGTGAATTCGATATGAGGATTCCACAGTATAAGACAGGCACAAAAATATAAACATTGCAGAGTTTTTACTCTGATGTAATTTTTGGATAATATGCTATGACAATATTCAATAATAATTTTAAAATTATATTTCTGTTTATATTTGTGGGTTTTTTTAAAAATTTTAAACTGTGCTGGACATATGGATAAGATGGTTTTGAAGTCTAAGTGGGACAGCACCTTGCCCAGATCTCACTCTCAGGAGAAATTTAAGGCTGCATTGGCACAATCAGCAGAGCTCGATACTTCCGCGTCTCTGAGAATATTGGTGTGGTCATGCCGGGAAAGCAAGCACAAATGAAAAGTCGGAGGGGACAAAAGTTGAGCTTCTAAATCCTGTTATTTTTAGATTTTACCTTGAGAACATGACATTTCAGAAGCTTCAGACCACTTTTCTCAATTAGTCTTCTAAAGAATGTATGATCCTAGGATGTCTATTTACACTGATATCGAGACCGGAAATTTCAAGCTGTTTTTGGAGTTACTGATGATTCACCGTAATCATCCGAGAAGCGCTCACATCCTAGCAATCCCTAAAGAAAACAGGAATGGGCAGAGGAAAGCAGAGTTATAACCTCACCAAGGCAATGTCGAAGCGTACTGGGATGGGTTTGCTTTATTTCTCATCTGTTGACCTAAAGACTTGATTCTCATGAGATTCAAACAGGCAACTTGCAGTGTTAAATGATTTCTAAGAAATGGTGCAAAAACACTTAGTTCTACAATTTGAAAGAAAGTCAAGCTACCATTCTATTTCTTCATGTTATACATGTAGAAAAAATTTCCATTTAGAAAAAAAGTATTTCAAGTGATTAGTGGCAATTTTAGCTATTTACTGTTTCATTTACCTATCATATTGAGTTTATCGAATTGATTACAATTTAAACTTAATTACAAATTGATTAGTAAACATTTACCTTGTGTATTTTTGTTCCTTTATATTGAAATATATTAACAATTCAGGAAAAATTCTTTCTAAAGCAATTCTCTGGTTTAAATTAGGCAAAAAAATTGGATTATTTAATAACAATGCAATAAACCTTGACTGTTTTATAAACTTCCAAGTACTCTCACATATTATATTGCATCTGATTCCTGTGTTAACTTCATAGGATATGTATGTCAGTGCCATAGATCTACAAAAGTAATATTAAAAGAAAACTTTGGCCAAATTAAATTTAGCAGTGTATTTGAGCAAAGAACAATTCATGAATTGGACAGCACTCAGAACCCAGAGAGGTATAGAGAGCTCCATCAAGTAATGTGGATAGGCAGTGTATATAGAGAAAAAGAAGCTGAGATACAGAACTATCCTGATTTGGTTACAGCTGGGCATTTGCCATATTTGGCCATGGTATGACAAAGTGTTTGTTTTACATGGACATATTCTGATTAGTTGACAGCCTGTCAACTAATAGGCTGAAGCTCACCCGCAGTGATCTGATGAGATGCAGCTATTTGTTACATCTTGTTAAGTTGCAGTGCTTACATACTAAATTAGGTGAAAGTTTGCTACATATGGATGCAAGATACAGAGGCAGCATTAGGACAAATTTAATTTGACAATTTTCCTCTTTTGGTCAGCCTTCTAATTTTGAGAGATTCACTAAAACTTTGGCTGTTGATGTTGCTCTTTGTCACCATCATAATGGACTTGTTTGGTATCAGCATGGAATTTGAAATTCTTGACATCAGCTCAGTTAAATTCTTTCTTTCTTTCTTTCTTTCTTTCTTTCTTTCTTTCTTTCTTTCTTTCTTTCTTTCTTTCTTTCTTTCTTTTCTTCCTTCCTTCCTTCCTTCCTTCCTTCCTTTCTTTCTTCTTTCCTTCTTTCTTTCTCTTGAGACAGAGTTGGCTGTATCAGTCTGACTCCTGAAGTACAGTGGTGTGATCATGGCCTACTGCAACCTCTAACTCCTGGGCTCAAGCAGTCCTCCTACTCAGCCTCCTAAATAGCTGGTACTAAAGGCACACAGCATCATGCCCAACTATTCTTTTCAAATTTTTTTTTTTTTTACAAAGAATAGGTTTTGTTATGTTGCCCAGGCTGGTCTTAAATGCCTGGCCACAAGCAATCCTCCCACCTCCCAAAGTGTTGGGATTATGGTTGTGAGCCATTGGTGAATGTTTCTTTAGGTTCTCTTCATGTTTTTGTTATTACAACTATAGTGAGAATATTTGACTTATAAGGAATGGCTGCAGGCAAGCATTTAAAACTCTTGAGAGGATAAACCTCATCAGAAAAGCTATTATGATGACTATTGGGAGGATGATACTAGAAGATTAACCTATGCTCCTTAACAGGGATCTCCACAAACTGAACTAGTTAAAATCAAATATATACAAAAATAAGCTAGAAGATAATTCTCCTTGCTTTAACCAAATAGCTTGTTTGTTGATTTATTACAACTTAGTTACCACTCTATCCAAAATATTTATCAAATGCAGTAGGAGATAATTCCTAGACAATAGATAATTCAAAGCAATACAATTATCTAAAGCAACTTTAGCAAGGGAATTTAAAGAAGGCTGCTGGGCAACTCTAACCTTTGCAGTAGAGTCAGCTACAGTAGCTAATATTTGAGAGATTTCTAAAATTATAAACTCATTTACATTTATGTCGAGTCAAGGAAGTAATATGATACGGTTCGTCTGTGTCCTCACCCAAATCTCATTTTGAATTATAGTGCCCGCAATGCCCATGTGTCAGGGGAGAGACCTGGTGGAAAGTGATTGGATCATGGGGGCAGTTTCCCCCATGCCGTTCTCCTGACAGTGAGTGAGTTCTCATGAGGTCTGATGTTTTATAAGAGGCTTCCCCTTCACTCGGCACTCATGCTGTATCCTGCCACTTTGTGAAGAGATGCCTTCTGCCATGTTAGTAAGTTTCTTGAGGCCTCCTCAGACCTACAAAACTGAGTCAATTAAACCTTTTCTCTTAAAAAATTACCCAGTCTCAGGTATTCCTTCATCCAATACGAGAATGGACTAATACAGAACGTTTATTTTTAAAAATGTCAATTTTTATACATGTTTGCCAATTGCTCTTTATTCCATACTGCAAATTAATAGGTTTAGACTAATGTTCAGTTTCCAATTGGTTATGGAGTAACAGTGGCACTGTCAAAATCCCTAATACACATTGGCCCCTTACTTTCCACTTATGAGACTTGGGGTTGCCCACATGTATGGTTAAATGATCATTAAGTTCTTAAATCCTCTACAGATAAGAACATGTCCTGGAGGGGAAAAACAGACAGTTCCTTGTGGATTGCCTTGTGCATTAAGAGACCGGTAGAAAAGCATTAGTCATATTTATCTAAGGCTCCATTATTGAATCATTGCATGGCTGGAGGATACTGACAATTAAGGGATTAAGGTTATAAACCTGTCTACAAACTGTCTAATTATCTTTCTTTTGGTTTTCTTATCCAATATCTGGCAAGATTTAACTGCAAAACCTTCACTAAATGCTTTTTTCTGCTGTCAGATATTGACAAGAAGTCTGAATACAAAAATCTTAAAGCCTAATCCTATGGAAAGGACAAGATATACTTGGAATATCTGTAAAATTTGCTATAGGGTAAACCACTGAATCTCTAAGATTATGTAAGAATTTAAATTTAACATGACATATCCAATATTCATGTAAGCTCCCTGTGGAAGCTATCAGTTGTAGTATTAGTCATCATATTATCTTGCCATGCATAAACAGAAAATAAGCACAGAGAAGATAGGAACAGGGACAGAGGTTTTATAGTGACAGGCAGAAGTCCTAAACCAGAATTTCAGGAAAGCTGTCTATTAACAGGATGCCATTTACTTCTAGGGAAAAATCTTTGCTGACCAGCTTTACCTTGAGGTCTCCAATGAGTATATATGCTTCAGAGTCTGGAGGGGTCCTTTGAGTTGAGTTGATTGACCTTCATGGCACAAGGTCAGTCAACTCAATTTAAGCCAATGCTTGAGGCCCTGAAGCTTTGCTGCAGAGAGGAACTTGGTAAGCTCTTTTCCAAAGGGATTCAAGGGAAGTCCTTTTTTAATGCTATGTCTGCAGGTCCCAATCTACAGGTTCTAGGTCATGAAGAGTTGTCATTAGTTGGTGGATCACAAAAGGCTTATTTTATATAGGAAAAAGTCTACCTTGGCATAATGCATTAACTACTTGGAATATCAAGTTCTGTCAGACTCTATAAGAGCAGGAGATACATAAGTTTTCATTACAAGGGGACCAAGTCTTCCAGGATTGATTTCATTAGAGGTCAATCTATGGTTCCTACTGGGAATATCCCATTGCCATCAAGGTCAAGGCAATTAAATCTATGGTTCCTACTGGGAATAGATCCCATTGCCATCAAGGTCAAGGCATTGCCTTTGGCCAAGGCAATGCAGTTGATACAGTTAGTATTGCCTGATGCCATTGTGTTTGTTGTAATACCTTATGTAATTGTTTTATAAAATTGTCCACAACAATGGATTATCTTATTTCTGGAGATTTATCCAGGGGTACTCCAAAAAGAAAACATATTTTACAAGAACCTTTTTAGCTACTGATACAGCATTAGTCTATCTGCATGGAATAGCTTCTATGCAATCAGAAAACATGCAGGTCAGGATACGGGCAATTGAATAAAATACAAATGTACGTGTTCAAATGTTCTAGTAGACACTGAAAATGTAAAACCTGAGTTTTTTATTGTCTTAGAATATGTGTTTGATACATGAAACATCAGTTATAAATCATCTCAGCAATTTTAGAACAGTCTCATTACACCCGTTTTAAAAATAATTTATATTATTTTATCTACTCTGACATGAGTCATGAGTGCAGAGCTCTTAGTAATGAAATCTTTAAGGACTCAGCAAGGGCCAGGCAGCAATCCAGGCCTTCCTTGAGTCTGTGCTTAAAATTGATTTGCATCTTCTTAATTACCAGTTTTGTTTCTCCAATTTACCTGCATAGCATTATCAGAAAATAGGTTATCATAAGTAATTTGAATGGGATCAATATTATGGAGTTTATTCAAATGACATATTTAAAGAATTTCAGTACTGGCTGACTTAGCATTTCCTTGGTATTCTTGTTCTGCTTGATGTTGGTAAACAGTTTTATGAAACCAATCAGAGTTCTGAAAATTCTTACCCAGTGTAAGAATTTCTATATTTCTAGGAATTTCATGTAATTTGTAGAACAGATATTAATAGAATGTCTATACAAATACAACTCAAAGAGAGTTTAGCATTATGTATTATTTCACAATGCTTCTCATATAATTTAGCATATCAAATAAGTTTAATTAGTTTAATATCTGTATTTTTATAAGGAAAAATACCCTCTTGAGGAGTTTTGAGTGCCCATCAAGAAAATCTCAAAGTGAATTAAAGGTAAAAAAAAGATCTTAATCCTGAATTTGATTTTGGGGAGTTTTAAAACGTGTCAAGGATGTAAGTACTTGATCAAAACAGGATCACAGACCCCTGTGAGTAACAGTCATTCATGTAACCACAGTGATTATTTAAAGGCATGAGAAGCAAACTGAGAAAGTTAGAGTTGTAGAAAACCCTTAGCTTTTTGAATAGAGAGGACTAATCTTTTTAAGGAATTGAAAACCTAATGAAGGTGACATAGAGCACAGAAAGTTATCTTGGTAAAACACCAGAACTTTACTTTCTAGGCCAATTACAAAACAGTTAAAGAAAAACCTTTCACAATTTTCGATTAAAAGACAACCCATATTTCTAAAAAATTCTGGTTTTGATGCAGAGGATCATATTCCAGCTTTGTACCAGTGTATCAAAATATTAACACTCAATTTTTAGAAAAACTTATAAATAATTCCTTCTTAATCTTAACCAGCTTGATCACACTAAAATTCCTTTCAGAAGAGTTACCTTCCACAAATCTTCTGCAACTGTTTTATCCATTCAGTTTTTGACCTGTACCTTTCATCTTCTCGTTTTGGAACAAGTCATTCTACTTTAGAACAAAAATTACTCTTTTTTCCTTAATACAAAACATCCTAATACCTTACAGCTTTTTCTTACCAAAAGCACATTTTATTGTTCTTGTACACTTGCATATACACTTGCTTCCTTTATTATTCATAGTAATTTTAGTTCGTATGTTAATTAGAATCCTAATCCTTGTTGACTTTAATCTCCAGTGAACACCAGGAAGCAAGCAATGGTGAAATGCGTGTTACGCTAGCATTCTGCAGACTGGCAAATCTATGAATGAAAATTTCTAGAAGCAAATGCTTTCTGTTAGTACAATTTATCAATATGACAAGAACATCCCCCTAACATTCCCAAATAAATTTAGTCTTTCTGTAATCAGAATCTGTAGAAGCAGCAAATTTTTTTCTGTATCCTCTTACGTTTCTGGCTAGGTTTGAAAATTAAATTGTTGTTTGTACAGGATTCTCTCAGCCTCAACTTTCCATTCTTGATGATAAGGTTAGAAGCTTCTAGTATAGGAAGGACATCTTTCTCGTGCAAATTTTCTCTTACCTCTACCTATTTAAAACTCACTTGTTAGCAATTTTGCTTGCATTGTCATGAAGAAAGGCATGAAACAGATAGCCATCATCTGAATTTATGTTTCTTGCTGATGAAGTTTGTAATACAGAGAAAACATAAACTTATTTTACCAGCAAACCTAGGCAAAAATTGTGCATCTATATTTATTTAACGCTGACAACTTTGAAGATATGCCTTTTTTTTTTTGAGACAGAGTTTTGCTCTTGTTACCCAGGCTGGAGTGCAATGGTGCGATCTCGGCTCACTGCAACCTCCGCCTCCTGGGTTCAGGCAATTCTCCTGCCTCAGCCTCCCGAATAGCTGGGATTATAGGCACGCACCACCGTGTCCAGCTAATTTTTTGTATCTTTAGTAGAGACGGGGTTTCACCATGTTGACCAGGATGGTCTTGATCTCTTGACCTCATGATCCACCCGCCTCGGCCTCCCAAAGTGTTGGGATTACAGGCTTGAGCCACTGTGCCTGGCCAATATGCCTGTTTTAATCAAACCAACAATATCCTTTTTTACAAAAGATTATCCAAGTTATGTAAATTTAAAAAAGCATTTGGGTTAGTTCTACTTTTTCTGAGAGAATAATTAACATAAGTACCTTTTTTTCTTTAAGCCAATTAAGTAGAGCCCTTTTAAGGTATAATTTTGACAATATTCAAAAGAGATTTAAAAATCACACATATACATTACACACACACACACACACACACACACACACACGCACACACACACACATAAGCAAATAGCCAGAAACAGATCTATCTGTATATCAAATTTTGCAATGAGAACAATAGGCCCTGGTGGACACCTTCAATGGGTCATTTAGTGCACCTTGAATCACTGGAGTTCCCTTTATATCTCATTTCTGACACCAAATTGTTAAGAAGAAAAATTTTAGGCAGATTTTTCTTAAGTTCAGTGGAGTTTATTTGAGCAAAGGGTAAAGCATGACTTGAGTAGTACTCAGAACCAGGAGAAGTTCAGGGAGCTCTACCTAGCAACATGGGCAGGCAATATGCATAAGAGAAAAGGAGGTGACACGCAGAAATAGTGGACAATAGGCAGCAGGAATTCGCCTTTTTTGGGCAAGATGCAGTGAAGCATTTGCCTTATATGAACTTGGTCTGATCAGCTATGGTAGGTCAGCCTGTGATTAAATGAAGCTTGGCTGTTGAGATAAACTGAAACTCAACTATTTGTAACAAAGATATACTCTTAAGTTAGGTTGTAGTTTGCTATATATGGACTCAAGATATAGGACCATCTTTGGGCCACATTTAATTCAACAATAGATACTAAAGAAGAAAAATTAACCAACTCCATTTTGAAGTTAGAGGCATACCAATGGCTACAACCTAAGTTTTGAGATTCTTAGTAAAGAAGGGCTCCTTCTGGCAAGGCATGGTGGCTCATGCCTATAATCCTAGCACTTTGGGAGGCTGGGATGTGAGGCGGCAGGATCACTTGAGCTCAGGATTTCAAGACCAGAGTGAACAACATAGTAAGACCCTATCTGTAAGAAAAAAAGAAAGAAAGAAAAGAAGGGCTCATTCTATACTGGTGCTTAGGCTTGCTTGTTTATATTACATTTGGTAACAAATGCTATATGAAGCTGGCTTTGGTTATATCTCATTTGGTAACAAATGATCTGTCGGTGTTACTTAAATTTGGTGGTATATTAAGGTTACCAGGGAAGCTTTTAAATAATACTTAGGCAACAGACACACACACACACACACACACACACACACACACACACACTCTTACAAACACACAGAGTTTTCTCAATATTGGAACATCATCATAAATAAATATTTACACAAATTGAAAAATCAAAAGAACCAGTATAAAAATAGAATAAAATGTGATTTTGCAAAGCTTTTTTCTCTCTATGTATATATATATATATATATATATATATATATATATATACATAAAAAGAGAAAGAATAAATGTGTATGTATGTAGAATATACACACACACACTTAACTAATTCTTTTCACTTTCCATTGTTAAAAAATGTGTATATGCTTTGTTGTAAGGGTGAAATTTTATAAGTTTCACAGTGAAATGTTACAATGCCCACTCTGCTAAGATAACCCATGTTATTGATTTGATATAGATTATAAAAGCCAAATGTACATAGTTCTGTTCCTTTCTCTGTATTCTTACAAACATATATAGAATTAAATTTTGCAATCATGAAATTCAAGTTTGTCCTCTATATTTTTGCCTTTCCACGTCTTTTCTGATAATTTCTGAGTGATCAGTTACAGAAAATTACAAAGCAACTGAGGGATTCATTTGACCTTGAACTCTATTGCTTTTTGCATCACATATATCAAAGCTATATTTTAGGTGCATAAAACTTATGACATTTATTTTATCAAAGTCAATTTCCCTCCCTTTTCAAAGCTGTGTGTGTGTGTGTGCATGTGTGTGTGTGTGCACTTGACAGAGAGAGAGACAGAGAGACAGACAGACAGAGTCTTGCTCTGTTGCCTGGGCTAGAGGGAAGTTGCACAATCTTGGCATTGCCTTCTGTGTTCAAGTGATTCTTGTGTCTTGGCCTCTGGAGTAGCTGGGACTATAGGCAGGCCTTCACGCCTGGGTAATTTTTGTATTCTTTTAGTAAAGATGTGGTTTCACCATATTAGACAGGCTGGTCTGGAACTCCTGCCCTCAAGAGATCTGCCCGCCTCAGCCTCCCAAAGCAGTGGGATTACAGATGTGAGCCACCCACCCAGCTGGCCTTTAAAACATTTTTCTTAATCTTCATCCTGAATTATAGTTTATTACTTTAGTCTGATAGCATTTGTCCACTCTATTTTTACATTACTTTGTGTTTAGATATTTACATCATTGAAACTGGTGTGCTTTAAGAAGATTTTTCTGAGACTCTGTCTTTACTAAGCCAATTTAATTCATCCACATTTATTGTTGTTATTTAAATATTTATACATATTCCTTCCAATTTGTGTATATTCTACTTATCAAGCTCTCCAGTTGCTTACTTTTCTTATCTGATTTTTGCTGGAGTTATGTTTTCTATGGTTCATTTTTCAGCTTAATATTTATCATTTTAAGTTAAAGAAACTTTAGCATTTACTTAAAATTTTAAATTTAGAGCTAATCATATCTAGAATTTGATAGTAGCTAATCAACAGATGCAGCTGGACATGTTTTCACTTTTCTAGGTTTTGTCCTCATGGGATATTCTAAGATGATAGAATATGGTTAAGAATATTTTGACCCAAATTACAGATTACATTACATTAGAATATAAGTTAAGGAAAAAATCCTAGAAAAATGGAAACACTGTAAGCTGCAACTACTGACTAAACCTACATATGGTTAGGAATTTAATTTTTTAAGTAAATGCTAAAATTGTCAGAGTAAACAGCCCCCCCTCAAAATAATACAATCACAAATGTTTTTACCATAGAAGTTGTGTAAGTAATACAAAACTCTAGTTAGATAGCAGGAATGTTTTACTATTCAATTGTACACAAGGAAAATTAAAGTAAGAATACTTTAGTGTATAGTTCAAAATAGCTAGAAGAGATTTGTAAAATTCCCAGCACAAAGAAAAGGTAAGTGTTTGAGGTGATGGCTATCCCAATGACCTAGTTTAATCATTAAATAATTATACATGTATCAAAACATCACATGTAACCTCCAAATACATTTAGCTATTGTATATCAATACAAAAATTTAAAAAATAACTTAATAATTGTTTAGTCTAAATAATTTATTTTATTCTGTTCTCATCATTGATGCTTTATTCTTTCTGATTTATTTATTTTGCTTGCAAATATTGATTATGCAGAGAACCTTTGGAAAATAATCTACAGAAAGCAGAATTTCTTTATTTTTGCATCAGTGAAAATGTCATTATTTCACTCTCAGAACTGAATGATAATTTGATATGGATAGGAGCCTAAATGCAGGTTTATTTTCTCTTACACTTTAAATCCACATTTATTGTTGTTACTTAAATATTTTGTATTTAATAATGAATGAATATTGTATTTTTATTCATTTTTAGTAACAAGAAATCTGATGTTAAACTGGCTGTCATTTATTCACAGACAATTCCTAAATTTACCTTTCCAGCTTTTTATGGTATTTTTGAATTTTTTTTTTTGAGGTGGAGTTTTGCTATTGTTACCCAGACTGGAGTGCAATGGCATGATCTCAGCTCACCACAACCTCCACCTTCTGGGTTCAAGCAATTCTCCTGCCTCAGCCTCCTGAGTAGCTGGGATTACAGGCGTGCACCACCATGCCCAGCTAATTTGTGTAATTTTAGTAGAGACGGGTTTTCACCTTGTTGACCAGGATGATCTCGATCTCTTGACCTTGTGATCCACCCGCCTTGGCCTCCCAAAGTGCTGGGATTATAGGCATGAGCCACCGCCCCCAGTCTTGTATTTTTGATTCTTAATGCTCAAAAGGTTTCACTAGGGTGAGGTTAGGCACATGTGTGTTTAAGAGTATTGATGTGTGCATGTGTTTGTGTAAGAGTGTGTGTGTATGTGTTTAAGAGTATGTGTGTATGTGTTTGTGTAAGAATATGTATGTGTGTAAGAGTATGTATGTGTGTATGTGTTTAAGAGAGTGTGTGTATGTTTGTGTAAGACTGTATGTGTTTGTGTAAGAGTGTGTGTGTTTGTTTAAGAGAGTGTGTGTTTGTGTAAGAGCGTGTGTTTGTGTAAGAGTGTGTGTCTGTGTTAATCTAGGGAGTCCCTTTACTTTTATTTTTATTTTTATTCTGCTTATTTGGTAGATCCTTTTGATCTTACCATTTATGTCATCCTTAAATTCTAACACATTTTATTAACTTTGTTGTCTGCTTTGTAAAAATGGAGCCTGGTTTTTAAGTATGTATTTTCTGCCAGTCTGCTCATGCTAAACTTTGTCTTGGAGGTTGCTGGGGGCCACTGGGGAGGAGGGGCTGTTTGCTTCCTGTGTTTCGGCACGCATCTCAGCAGGCTTCGCGGCAGGTGTAGATTTTCTTTAATACTACAAAGCCAGAAGCACACAGCATCTTCCCACAGGTAGCTTCTCTGTGTATCCCCTCAGGCAGCCTGCTAGTTGCCTGCCCCCCAAAAGGTGTGTCCTGTGACCAGCTTCCCCCAGCACAGGGCCCTCAAGCAGCTCTGCAGTGGGACTTAGTGGCCGGCATCTGTTTCTGACCTGCTGGTCCTAGCCTATCCTCGTGGATGCAGTGCCACTGTCTCTCCTTGATACTGTCTCAGAAAGTTTTTGACACTTTCTCAGACACCTCTTGGTCAGTTTTTCAGTGAATTTCTGGGGACAACACCTCCTGTGAGTGGATCCTCCAGTACTCCAAAAGGCAGATCTTCAGAGAGTTCCACCAGAGCAGGCTTCAGGGAACTTCTCCAACACCTAATTATCTACAACTGTGGCCTCCCAATGAGGAATGGGCTCAGCTCTGGCAGTCCTTTGTGATTCTCTATCTCACTCCTTGGCATGGTGGTTAATTCTTATGTTGCCTATGTCTATATTCCTTCCTGGAAATTTCCCTGTTACTCTAATTTCTTGTTAATAATTCTATATATTAATTTTCTGATGTTCAAATTAATATATGGCTTTAGTCTCCTTATTGGATCCTGACTCCTGCAGAATAAGCAATGGAAACTGTCCCATGAGACTTCCCCGTAAAGATAAAACTTTATAATTTGTAGGGGCATAGGCTTGAGTGCAGGACTAACTTCTTTTCCAATGGGCAATAGGATGTAAGCAGTCCATGGCAGGCATTGGCATCATAATTAATCAAATGATCACTTGCATTTGGTGTGGTGAAGTAACAGTTGCAGCGAATGCCTTGGGACTCCGGTGGCTGCTGCACTCGACTGTTATGCCAGTAATTATGCCTACAAGTGATATGGGACAGAATCTTTTGCATGCACTTGGGTAATTACCAACAGGAAATCACAAAGTCAGATTTCTGAATCTAAGCTTAAGTCAAGGCCTGAGAATCAGAGCGCTTATATCCCAGACCTGAAAGATCTATTTATTTTCTGCACATGGCTGATATTGCTAAAATAAAATTTAAAATTTAAATATGTGAGCTGTTGAAATGTAGTAACAGTTGAATCCTGTCTTATCAGCATTCTCCTGGATATGTAGAGCATCCTTTGAGGAAAAATGAAATCCTGAGATTTACAAAATGGATATGTGTTTGAGCCCAGTGAAATTGGCAGTGGTGAATCCCCAAGTCATTCTGTGTCTTCTCATAGGTGGAAGAGGCTGTGCTCTGTGCCTGAAAGTCCTGTGACAGCCTCCCCTGAGCAGATGACTTGAAAGAGATGCTTACCAGCAGCCAGCATGGCATCCAAGTGGGGCATTCCTGAAGAACTGGGAACAGATGCTACATGTGGCAGGCCAGGAAGGGTGATGTGGCCAAATTCACAGATGTCGCTAAATTCATTGGTACAGACACACTTACAAGAGGATTTGGACTTCATGCATTAGTTCATTTAGCTGGAACTAGTGCCAATAGTTTACTGCTTTAAGTGACTAAAACTTATGCTTCCCCATGACCTATACTGAATGAGGCTGAGTTTGTCAGAGCTTCCTGATATTATATAGAAGAAGGAATCCAAAATGAGACATAGTGTTGTACTGGATTTACAACATTTAGTACCATTTACTGCCTTAAATATATGTACCTCTTGATTTTAAAATAAAAGTTTAAAACATGAGTTAATTGAAATAAATATTCATGATGTAATGTGTGTGGGTATAAAATATTAAGAAAAATATTAATAATACATGGGGCCTAGGTATAACAAAAATTACAAAAATATTATGCAAATAGGCCGGGCGCAGTGGCTCAAGCCTGTAATCCCAGCACTTTGGGAGGCCGAGGCGGGTGGATCACAAGGTCAAGAGATTGAGACCATCCTGGTCAACATGGTGAAACCCTGTCTCTACTAAAAATACAAAAAATTAGCTGGGCACGGTGGAGCGTTCCTGTAATCCCAGCTACTCAGGAGGCTGAGGCAGGAGAATTGCCTGAACCCAGGAGGCGGAGGTTGCAGTGAGCCGAAATCACGCCATTGCACTCCAGCCTGGGTAACAAGAGCGAAACTCTGTCTCAAAAAAAAAAAAAGATTATGCAAATAATTGAAATTTGCCATATTCTGCTTTTGTATTGTCTATATGTTAGCTCTATTTATGTTTTGTACTTCAAATATTTGACTATGATGTCCCAATGAAAAACTTGGACTTTTGCAGAAATGCCTACAGTTTGGTGTTCATACTCTATCATGCTGCCTCTTACCAATGATGTGCAATAAAATCCTTCGCTAAAAACCCTTAGATATAAAGAAAAAAAAAGTTTGAAAGTTAAACAATAAAAAATAAGAGATATACCACACAACGATTACCACTCAAAGTTGACTTTAAAGCAAACAGCACCATGAGCGATCAAAACTGGTCTTGCAAAATGATCAGTAAATTCACTGGGAAAATACAACAATTTACAATTTATATGCCTCTAATATCACTTTAAAGTATATAAAAACAGAAAATGACTACCTTAAGAGAAACAATCCACAATTTATAGTTCAAGACTTTTATTTATTTTTATTAATTGGTGGAACTGGTGGACAGAAATTAGTAAGTGTACTGATGATTTGAACAACATGATTAACAAGTTTGTCCTAATTGACATATATAGTATACTGCAACCCACAACTGCAGAATACAATTTTTTTTAGGTAGATACAGAATGTTTTCCGACTCTGACTGTATGTTAAACCATAAAGCTAATTGCCACATATTCCAATAATTTTCAAATGATTGAAGTTATTTTAAAAATGATTATAAAATGGTAGTTCTCTCAGGAAAAACTAAACTTTAGATATTAATTAGTAACTAAAGGGAGAAATAAAGAAATGAAGATATTTATTGAAATAGGATGCATGCTAAAACGTGAAACGAACTCAAGCCATTGACTTTCAAGAGAGAATTCTTTTCTGGTGATTAGTACAAGAGATCATGCTATTAGACCTTTAGAGAAGTAAATAGAATTCTAGCATACTATGTGTCCTGAAGTTAAGATAATTTTCCATATTTAATATTATGTAAATTTTATATTTTTATTTTTAATCTTTAAGAATTAAGTTATAGGTAAACAAACAGCTATGGTTGCATGACTAACTCTAAATGCTAATTTTCACAACATAAAGGCAAATTTATAGCTAATAAATAATAGGATAATAAAGGGAGGAGAGAAGTTCAAAGAAAGGTTAGGCTTATCAATATATCCTTAATATCAATAATAGAAAAGGAAAAATTAAAATATTAAAAGGAAAACAGAACAGCAATAATGTAAATAACATTTGTAAGACAGGTCAAAAAAATAAAGTCATTAGCTAATTTATCTTTTATAGTGTAAAATAATCAATAGTAATTTAATCAAGTATTTGTGTCATGTTCTGTATTGTAATTATGAAATAAACCACCAAGAGAACTCAAAGAGGAACAGAAAAAGAAAGCCTTGTGGGAGTATGAGTGGAGTTAACAAAAATGGAGAAAACATCTTCCTTCTTTCCTATGTATGATTTGCTTGTGTGTGTGTGACACTTTGACTGTAATAGAAATTCTTAAACAAATTTAAAAGTATATACTTAGAGTAAAAATTATAGAGCTATGTCAGTATTATGGTCAAAATGGAATGGCAAAAATTCTGGAGTCAACATAGCAGTAAGGCTCACAATTAAATGCAAATCCAACGGCATGCTTGAAGTTAAAACAAAATGCTGGTAACACTAAGTCTAGGATGCAGAGTTACTGGAATTTGCATACCTTGCTGGTGGGAGTAAAACGTTTCAGCCACTTTTGGAAATTTTTATAATATAAGTAAAATTGCATTTAGCTCCATGATCTATTTTTTAGAGACATATGTCCAAGAGAAATACATATGCATTTACAAGAATGTTCTTACCGGCTTTATTCACCATATCCCAAAATGGAAACAACTCAAATGCTTCTCAATAGGAGAATAGATAAACAAAGTGTAGTATGTTCATATAATGGAAAACTACTCGACAATAAAGCATAATCAACTTTGGATACAGACAATATGGTATATTTCAAAAAGCCTTATGGGGAGAAAAAGAAGCCATTCAAAAAATAATGCCTATTCCATTATTTCAATTATATCATAGATAGGTAAAACTGTGATAATGGAAGTCAGATTCTTGATTGCTTCTGCGGGCCAGGGGATTGCTGATTGAAAAGCAGCCTGAGGAAAATTTCCACAGCATTGGAAAGGTTCTGTACCTTGATGCAGTGGTGAGTATATGGATGCGGCCATATATAATATATTATTGGCAGAACACAAAATTTGAACATTGTGCTTCATGTAGATCAAGCCTTAATGAAAAAACAATACAAAATAACAGGAGATATACCTTGTATTCATTAGGCATTGATTTGGTTGCTTATGTGCAGGATATCCAGCAAATATTTAGTATTATTAACAGAAATGACCATTTCTAGAATCTGTAATACATATCCATGAGGGCTCATCAGCTGCAAATAACAGAAAATTTGTTAAACTCTGGCTTAACAAAAGATTTGGTTTACCTCTCCTTCTTTCTAGTGTCACCAACAGGGCCAGGAGTCTTGGTTTCCATTCTTATTTTCTCTTTGTGCCCCCACTAAATCACAGTTATAAAATGGCTGTGCAGTGCTAACACTGCTA
This sequence comes from Leontopithecus rosalia, assembly GCA_028533165.1. NCBI lineage: Eukaryota > Metazoa > Chordata > Mammalia > Primates > Cebidae > Leontopithecus > Leontopithecus rosalia. The sequence continues at coordinate 150,399,747 of CM052651.1, forward strand.
TTGCATTTAAATTAGGAAGAAGAGAAAGGATTCATTAAGGTCTGTCCCTTTTATTAGAAAATTGTTTCATGATTTCCTAGAACAGATTTTCCTTCACAGAGATTATTGGTAAAAAAGAATAACTTTAAGCTTTGATGATGGTGGCAGCAAGGGTGTTGGGATTAGGGAAAGCTATTCCATCAGCAAATAGACAGTACAAGCTATAGCATGTGATGCTTATTATATGATTCTGTCTCATTAGTCAAATCAATTATGTCTAAGTTATCTACTGGGGAAATTTCAAATCCATGGCAGGTAGGAGCTACACAATGCATTTCATTTGTTTTTCCCTACTTCATATAAAATAAACAGACAAACTTTCTACATATTTGATTAATTAACCTTCATCCAGATGTTTTTTCATATAACACTGAGAACATGATTAAAGATCTATCAGACACCCTACTTTCATTTCTAAATGAGTCCACAAGTTCTTTATCACAGTATGACCACATTCAGCACACTGCTCCACAGAAACTGGTACTCCAGCCTGGAGGCTCACACATATGCTCAGTGGCGTTTCTTAAAGAAGGTATAAGCCACAAGTTTCACAATTAGATGACATCTGGGGTTTTTTTTCCTACAGTCTGAGATTTTATTTCTAAAAATGTAAATTTTCCATTAAAAAATATGATGTACCTTCTGACACAGTGTCATTCTCATTTTTCAATTCTAGAGACTTGACTTAAGGTAATACAATGTCTCATGTCAAATAAAAACATTCTGACCTTCTATTTTCTACATTAGGATGTGATGTGACTGAAGAGAAGATTAACTGTGACATACATAGAAAGGGGATCCTGAAAGTTCTACTGAAGTTGAATCATGGAATTCTTGGCCCTCAGCTTATCTCTACCTACTGTGTGGCACCCAGTCAAGCATTCACTTGGTTCTGCCCTCTGTGCAGTGAAGATTTTGGTACTGAATATGCTTCTTCATGAAGTATAACCAGAAATTTAATATCCTATCAATTTAAGGCAGGCATCATCATATCAATCTATTTTCAAGCTGCTGATTAAGACACACCCAAGACTGGATAATTTAAAAGAAAAAGAGGTTTAGTGGACTCACAGTTCCATATGGCTGAGGAGGCCTCACAATCATGGTGGAAGGTGAAAGACATGTCATACCATGGCAGCAGACAAGAAAGAATGAGAACCAAGTGCAAAGGGAAACCCCTTAATAAACCATCAGATGTCATGAGACTTATTCACTACCGTGAGAGCAGTATGGAAAAAGTCACCCCAATGATTCACTCCACCTGTTCCCAGGACATATGGGAATTATGGGAAATACAATTCAAGGTGACATTTGGGTAGGGAAACAAAGCCAAACAATATCATTCCACCCCTGACCATCCCAGATCTCATGTCCTCACATTTCAAAACCAATCATGTCTTCCCAAAAATCCACCAAAAGTCTTAACTAATTTCAGCATTAACTCAAAAGTACACATTCCAAAGTCTCATCTGAGACAAGGCAAGTCCCTTCTTCATTTGTGCCTGTAAAATCAAAAGGAAGTTAGTTACTTCCTAGATACAATGGGGGTACAGGCATTGGGTGAACACAGCCATTCTGAATGGGAGAAATTGGCCAAAACAAAGGGGATATTGGCCCCGTGACAGTCTGGAATCCAGCAGGGATTTTGAATCTTAAAGCTCCAAGATGATGTCCTTTGATTCCCTGTCTCACATTCAGGTCATGCTGTTGCAATAAGTGTGTTCCCCTGATAGTGTGCAGCTCCACCCTGTTGCTTTGCAGGGACAGCACCCCTCTTGGCTCCTTTCACAGGGTGGTGGTGTCTGCAGCTTTTCAGGTGCATGGTGCAAACTGTCAATGGATCTCCCACTCTGGGCTCTAGAAAATGGTGGTCTGCTTCTCACATCTCCACTAGGCTGTGCACCAATGGGGAACTTGTGTGAGAGCTCCAACTCCACATTTCTCTTATACACTGCCCTAGTAGAGGTTCTCCATGAGGGCTCCACCCCTGCATCAAACTTCTGCCTGGATATCCGGGTGTTTCAATACATCTGCTGAAATCTAGAATTGACACATTCAAGTCAGTTATTGACTTCTGTGTACCCAGAACACCATGTGGAAGCTGCCAAGGCTAGGGCCTTTTACACTTTGGAGCCATGATCTGAGCTGTGCCTTGGCCCTTTTTACCCACAACTGGAGCAACTGGGATGCAGGGCACAAAGTCCCTTGATTGGACACAGCAAGGAAATCTTGGACCTGGTCCACAAAATTATTATTTCCTACTAGTCCTCCGGATGTGCCACAAAAATTTCTGACATGACCTGGAGACATTTTCCCTATTTTCTTGGTGATTAACACTATGCTCCTCATCACATGTGCAAATTTTTGTAGCAGGCTTGAATTTCTCCCCAGAAAAGATGGGTTTTTCTTTTCTATTGCATGGTCAGGCTGCAAATTTTTCAAATTTGTATGCTCTCTTTCCTCTTGAACACTTTGCTGCTCAGAAATTTCTTCCACTGAAATCTCCATCTGAGACCGCCTCAGCCTAGAGTTTATTGTCCATAACACTATCAGCATTTTGGTCAAAGCCATTCAATAAGTCTTGAGGAAGTTGCAAACTTTCCCACATTTTTCTATCTTCTTCTGAGCCTTCCAAAATGTTCCCATCTCTACCTTTTATCCAGTTCCAAAGTTGCTTCCACATTTTTGAGTATCTTTACAGAAGCACCTAATGCTACTGGTAACAACTTACTGTATTAGTCTGTTTTCACACTGCTAATGAAGACATTGCTGAGACTGGGTCATTTATAAAGGAAAGAGGTTTAATAGACTCACAGTTCTACATGGCTGGGGAGGTCTCACAATTATGGTGGAAGGCAAAGGAGGGGCAAAGTCGTGTCTTACATGGTGGCAGGCAAGAGAGAAAAAACAGCCAAGCAAAAATGGAATCCCCTTATAAAACCATCAAATCTGATGAGATTTGTTCACTACCATGAGAACAGTATGGGGAAAACTGCCCCTGTGATTCAATTATCTTCCACCAGGTTTCTCTCACAACACATGAGAATTATAGGAGCTATAATTCAAGATGATGTTTGGGTGGGAACACAGAAAAACCATAACAATTATCCTTTTTAAGGATGTTTTCTAAAAGTGTGAGCTGGACAAATTCACATCATATTAAGCTATGCCATAGTTACCAATCCCTGCAGTCAATAACTGCTTCAAAAGAGATCTAATACATGTTTCTCACCATTTAAGACCATTTTAATGGGCTGAATGTAAAGGAATCATTCATGGTTGTCTTCTGCTTTCATCCAAATATGTTTAGAATGTGCTTGACAAAGTAGCTCATGATGTGGTCTGTACTAGGCTGTTACTGTGTTGCTATAGAGAAGTGTCTGAGATTGGATAATTTATAAAGAAAAGAGGCTTAATTGGCTCACAGTTCTGCAGGCTGTGCAGAAAATGTGGAGCTGCCATCTGCTCAGATTCTGGTGAAACCTCAGGGAGTTCTCAATTATGGCAGAAGGTGAAGGGGGAGCAAGTGTCTCACATGTAATTTATGAAGAAATGAGGTTTAATTGACTTACAGTTCCACAGACTGTACAGGAAATATGGCTGGGAGGCCTCAGGAAAGTTATAGTTATGGCAAAAGGGTGAAGGGGAAGCAAACACATTTTCACATAGCGGCAGGAGAGAGAAGGGGGAAAAAGAATGAGAGAGAGAGAGAGAGAGAGAGAGAGAGAGAGAGAGAGAGAGAGAGAGAGAAGGGAGAACTTTTACATGCTTTGAAACAAACAGATCTCATGAGAATTGTATCTATCACAAGAACAGCAAGGGTGATGTCCGCCCCCCATGATTTAATCATTCTCACCAGGCCTCTACTCTAACACTGGGAATTACAATTTGATGTGAGCATTGGGTGGGGACACAGAGTCAAATCATATCAGAGGGGGAGGTGCCACATACTTTAAGCAATCAGATCTCATGAGAACTCACTCACTACTCTGAGGGCAGCACCAAGGCAGGAGGGATCCACCCCTATGACCCAAATACCTTCCACCAGGCCCCGCCTCCAACACTGAGGATTACACTTCAATATGAGATTCGGAAGGGATGTCCAAACTAAGTCATCATCAATCTATGCATTCAACTCATATTAATTAACACTCTTAACATGGTGAGTAGAGCTTTGGAGGTGACTCACGTTGGTCCCAAAGATGACTACGAAGAGGCCACCTCTACATTTCACATGGACAGACTTGGTCTCAAGCTATAGCAATTCTTAGGAGATGGACTGAAAAAGGCACTTTTAGTCAAGCTGTCTCCTACCTTGAAATATATTTTTCTAAGAGGATGGGGAGTCTGAATGTAGTACAAGGGAGTTTTTTTTCTTTTCAATAATAGACATCTTACAACATTATCGTTATGCAATTACTGTTAATGAGGTCTGAGTTAGTTTCTATAAAGAATTTAAAAACTACTAAAGAACAAAAACAAAGATCTTTAGCATAAAAAAGTTCCATATATTAGAGGCTATAAAAACAGAGAAATATTTGTAAATACTCAATGTTCATGTATAATAAAATGTTAAAGAAAGTGATCTCTTTGTCTTGGTTTCAGAAATATAATAGTACCTTTCACATGAATAATAAGATTTCTGATTTAGAAATTTCTAGCATTTTCAAACTGTCCTTTGACATTGTAGGTAGAACAGCAATCTACTTGTTGAATCACTAATGGTTCTTGCTTCCAAAATTCTAAATGTAAATGTCATGCCTGTATTCAAATTTGTGAGGCTAATTAGAAGCTGTAGAGTTCAGAGATTTATCATCTGAAAAATCCCAGGGCTAAACTAGAGTCTACAAAAACTCTGGCAAAATACTAAAATTGCCTAAGATTTTTTTATAAATGCTAAATATAATGCCATTTCAAGGCAATGTAGTATAGGCAATGCAAAAATGTAAAGCTTTTATTTAAGCAGAATATATTGCATGTGTCAGACAATTATTTTTTAAAAGACACTTCTATATCTTTTATATATTTGACTTATGTTTTTCACTGTGATGTGGGCTATTAGGAAATCCCTTAACCTTAATACTTAACCTGAAAATGAAAGTATTAAACAATGGTCAGTACCTCTGGAACCAGGTTGCCTTTAAACTAAAATAACAGGAACCTTGCAAATACAAATTTCATATTTAAGCAGTGTAAAATTTCTTTATTTTTCTTGTTTTTTGTCATTATAGAGGTACATAGAGCATAAAGTAGATAAAGTCACATTGCACAGTTTTGTTTAGTTTTTCCATTTAATATTCTATTATAACTATCACATTCACTGATGTATAATTGTGATATTTATACTTAGAATGGTTGCATAAATCATTAATTTGATGCAACAATTTAATTTTATTCATTTCTCCTTTGTAAATTTTTTTGTTTTGTTTATCACAAAGAGAATACCACACAGTAAATTTTGATTCAAATTTTCCAAAATAGGTAATTGGTTAAGTAAAATATGTGACAATTAGGTAAAATATCAATAAGATATTATGTTATAAATCATGAAATACTATGCAGCCATAAAAAAGTATGATATCATGTCCTTTGCAGGGAAATGGGTGAGGCTGGAAGCATCATTCTCAGCAAACTATCACAGGAACAGCAAACCAAACACCACATGTTCTCACATATAAGTGGGAGTTGAACGATGAGAACATACAGACAACAGGGAGGGGAACATCATACACTGGGGCCTCTGAGGGGGGTGGGTGGTGGATAAGGGGAAGGACAAATATCTAATGCATGCGGGGCTTAAAACCTAGATTATGGGTTGAGAGATGCAGATAGGTGCAGCAAACCACCATGGCACATGTATACCTATATAAAAACCTGCACATTCTGCACATGTGTCCCAGAATTTAAAGTATAAATAGAGGAGTGTTTAAAATTTGTAAAAGTATTTACAATATACCACAAGCTTATAAGAAATTTGACTAGAGCTTGTGTGGAACAGTCCTTGCTTTTAATGAAAAATTACACATGCACTTACATAAAAGTTAATATACAAAAACATCTGGAAATATGTCAACTAAGCATTAGAGTGGTTAGCTCTAAACGGCAAGATCAATTTCTTTCTTTTTTTCTTGTATATTGAAAATATTTTAGATTTTCTTTTTATCAGAAATTTATCTTTCTTTTAGGTGAGTAGATCTGTAAAACACCAAACTTGACAACAAATGCTGTTAACATGTGGGTAAAAGCAGTGCCCTAAAACTTTTGGAAAACAATCTGGTGATGTACAGCAGGAATCATGGATATGCATAAAATTCAATCCAGTTATTTTACTTTTGAATATTTAGTATAAAGAAATAATTTAATATAAGCAAAATGATATGGGAATAAAAGTTTTAGTTGAAAAGAAAATGAATGAGTTACATTTTCAAAATTCAATTATTGGCATAATAAATGATGATCTGAATAAGATGAAATGTTATGTAGCTATGATCTAATGCACAATTTATAGGTATCTCAATTAGCAAGTGTATTTCTGAAAAACAGTTTCTAAATTTTAATCAGAATTTTTAATATATGTATAATCATTGTCCTACCAATCTGCACTGCAGAAATTTATTCATGGTAAACATAGGTCATATGCACTAAAATGTTTTTATAAACATGTTTACAATAAGAACAATTGTAAACAACTTAAGTGGTGCTTCTCTAGAATTTTGTAGAATAGACATGCCTTAATTAAAGAAAATAAATCCTTCTTCATCCATATAAATACTCTGTTTTTCACTGACTTTAAACAATATTATAATGCACAACATAAAGTTTGTGAATGTTAGAAGGTGAAGTATATTTAATCAGCCTTTTCCAGATTACTAGATTTTTATTTTTAAAAAATGAATTTAAGACAGCCTTGTCTATTTTTTTTCCTTTTAAAATTTTAGGTACAGGGTGGTACAATGGACACTGGAGACTCAGAAGGATGGTTGGGAGAGGGAAAGGGGTAAAATACTACCTACTGGGTACAATGTACATTACTTGGGCAGTGAGTACACTAAAATCCCGACTTCACTACTGCAGAATTAATCCATAGAACTGAAAATCACTCATATCCTTAAAGCTATTGAAATAAAAATAAATAAAATACATAGTAAAAAATAAATAAAAATAAATTTCAGGTACCTTTCATCATTGTAATGACTAACATTGTTACAGTCACGTAAACTCCAACTTTTTCCTAGTCATTCACTTGTCTTCTATTTGTGATGGCTCTTCTGACTTAGAGGTTTGTAATTGAATGTATCCAAACTAGTGAAAAGATCCTGCTTCTGAGGTTGAGGCTTTCAAACCCAACTACCTTAGCAACAATGCCACAAAAATAATCTCACGTTTTTTAAAGTACACATATACATTTTAAGAACATTTATACTTTTTAGTCAACAAGAATTTAATTATGTGCATGATAAATGGAAGTGTCTAAATGTTTTTAAATCATAGGAGTCTGTTTTCCTACCACCGATCTGAAACGCCACCTTTCCCATAAGCTCATATATAGATGGATTGGTTTCTGAACTCTTTTTTCTGTATTATTGTTGAATATTTTGAGTCAACACTGCCATTATAATAGTCTGTGTACTTTGAGATATACATATATAAACTATTTGTAATAGTTAATGGTCTTATTTCAACTTTCTGTTTTTTCTTGAACCATTTTGGTTTTCTACATTTCTGAAGTTTCTGTAGATGTGTATTATAGTTTTCAGTTTTTTTCATCTCTCTTGTGCTCTCATTTTTCATGCAATGTGTATGGTGAAATTATCATACTTACCAAAGTTTTGTAATTTTTTTAATGAATTTTTTTCAAAGAACTGGTTTTTAGTTTCATTAATAAGGTCTACAATTTTGTATTACATTAATTAATTTCATCAAGTTTTATTAATTCTTTCATTCAACATTTATATTTAATCTACTGGATATCTTTTATCTGCATGAGTTGAATATATAATTCAGTTATTTTTAATATTTTTATTTTCTAATAAAGGCATGTAAGGGTATGTTTTTCCTTTCAATTTCAAATATTTATTGTGTTATGCTATGATTAGAAAAGATATTCTCTGTTAAGTTTGTTTACTTAATGAGACTTCGGTCTCATTATTATACAATGGATTTGTGATAGTTTCCAAGCATTTTTGTAAAGTATTTCTGTTTTCTCTTTATTGCATATAAATTATTACAGTTGTGTGTGCGTCTTTCTGGGTATGCATCTAAGCTCAATCCTGTTTATTGTGCTATACCAAATGTCCATATTCTTACTCATTTTTATTCAATTTGTCATTAAAGAGAAGTTATTGCCTGTCAGAACAAAAAAATAAGCATTAAAATACAGCTATTTGCTCTCTTCTTTTTCTTCTTCCTCTGCTCTCTTTCATGTAGTCTAGAAAACTTTAGGCTTCACTCTAACTTTCTTTCCCAAGCTATAATCCCTCCCCAACCCAACCACTCAGCTGGTTTAGCAAGCCCTGTGGGGAGTCCTGCCCTGGGAGAAAATTGCTCCATTATCTGTGCCTCCTTACAAGTTGAGGGCCACAGATTGGCTTCCTGCCAAACTAAATGCAGTTTTTAAAGCAAGTAATCTCCAGATAATTTCCCTAAATGCAGCCCTTTCTCTTTGACTCTCCTGTTAATTCCTTGTTCACTTCAACCCTCCGGCCATCACTGAAGTGTCTTCCCGGAAATGTTTTTAGCTATAGCTTCCCAACTTCTCCTTCTCCTCCAGCCTGGCTCTTTTGGTTCCATCTTTGAGGTCAAGTTCTGCACATGTACCCCAAAACCTAAAATGCAATAAAAAAATAGCAAAAAAAAAAAAAGGAAGTTCCAATTTGCTGATATTCTTTTCCTTCTGGTGTTGTAATTTTTTTTCCCATTATTTCAAGAAATATGCCATTGAAAGGCAGGGTTAGTTGGATGCTGAAATAAGGTATCTTAGTAAAGTACACCTCCCACTCGGATGTTAAATTGTCATTTTAAAAAATGTAGTCACTTAAATCTCTTTTCTTTGCTATATTTAGATACCAGTAGGGTTTACTTTCCCGCATATTTGATAGCAGGTCAATATAAGGGAAACTGTCATTAAAATGACATAGGCAGATACAAAAATTTGAAATAGCAAGCAATCCTCTTCTGTGTTGAAAGGCAGTTTTCTTTTCAGTTGTTAGAGCTGTGGTTGTGATGTTGAGCCAAAATGACATTCACATGTATTGATTTTCTTTCTTTAGTAAGAAAATATTTTTTGTGTTATTTTTGTTGTTTCCTCTGCCTTTAGGAGTTTGAATTTAATAGGACTTTGGGAAGGTGGAAACACAATTCTTATGGAACCAAAACACTGAAATTAAAATGCTAAACTCATATTACTCATTAGAAATATTATTTAAAATGATAAATAAGAATACTTTACCTTTACAAAAAAATCAAAGCATTGAAATTAAAATACTAGTCATATTACTTATTAGAAAATATTATTTAAAATGATAAATAAGAATACTTTGCCCTTACAAAAAATCAAAGATTCTCTAGTAGCAATACATTTGTTCTGAGTTCTTGAATGTAATATGAACATAAAATGATACATACATGCTAAATATGCATATCTGTTTATATGGAGCTACCCAGTGGTATACTGCCTTCAACTGTCTCACAGTCACACAGGAGCGAAATTCTATAAACTCAGTATGTCTCACACTCTTCCCAAATTAGTTCTTGTATATGTTTTCACTATCGTTTGTGAGGTCACCCTTCTTCTCATAGATCCAGCAAGTAGCCTGTGCTGTATGTGGGACATCTACAAATTCTCCATATCCAAAATGTTATCAAATCTTATTCCTTCCCCCTGTCCACTGTCATCTGTTCAGTCCAACCTATCGTCACCTCTAGCCTGTCTAGTGCAGAATTTTCCTACTTGCTGAGATTGGTGCACTTATACCCCTTTTCAACACACTCCTCACATTGACCCCAGGATGGTCTTCAGATACAAATCTGACTATGTTATGTCATTTAGGGTTACCCAAAGCCCTCAGGAAGAATGCCACAATCAGTAAGACAATGTAAGGTCCTGCATATCAAGTTCTGGGATGTGGAATCACTATGCTCTGTCTCACGTGGTACCTCATCCAAGCAACACTAGAAATAAACACACTTCTGTGTTTGCTCATAAGGCAAACTTATTACTTGAACCAAATGATTCCCTTAAAACCGGATAAATAAATCTTTTTGTTGTTATACTTAAAGTTCTGTGATACACTTGCAGAACGTGCAGGTTTGTTACATAGATATACATGTACCATGGTGGTTTGCTGTACCCATCAACCTCTCATCTAGGTTTTAGGCCTTGCATGCATTAGGTATTTGTCCTAATGCTGTCCCCCCGCTTGCCCCCCATCACCCAACAGGTCATGATATGTGATGTTCTCCACCTTGTGTCCATTTGTTCTCATTGTTCAACTCTTATTAATGATAACATGTGGTGTTTGGTTTTCTGTTCCTCTGTTAGTTTGCTGAGAATGACAGTTTCCAGCTTCATCCATGTCCCTGCAAAGGACATGAACTCATTCTTTTTGGCTGCATAGTATTCCACAGTGTATATGTGCTACATTTTCTTTATTCAGTCTAACATTGATGGGGATTTGGGTTGGTTCCAAGTCTTTGCTATTGTAAATAGTGCTGCAATAAACATACATGTACATGGATGTTTATAGTAGAATGATTTATAATCCTTTGGGTATATACCCACCTATGAGATTGTGGGGTCAAAAGGTATTTCTGGTTCTAGATCCTTGAGGAATCACCACACTGTTTTCCACAATGGTTGAACCAATTTACACTCTCACCAATAGTGTAAAAGTGTTCCTATTTCTCCACATTCTCTCCAGCATCTGTTTTCTGACTTTTTAATGATTGCCATTCTCACTGAAATGAGATGAAATCTCATTGTGGTTTTGATTTACATTTTTCTGACCAGTGGTGATGAGTTTTTTGTCATATATTTGTTGGCTGCATAAATGTCTTCTTTTGAGTAGTTTCTGTACATATCTTTTGTCCATTTTTTGATGGGGTTTTTTTTTTTCTTGTAAATTTGTTTAAGTTCCCTGTAGATTTTGGATATTAGCCCTTTATCAGACAAATAGACTGCAAAAATCTTCTCCTATTCTGTAGGCTGCCTGGTCACTCTGATGATAGTTTTTTTTTTTTTTAGCTGTGCAGTAGCTCTTAAGTTTAATTAGCTCCCATTTATCCATTTTGGTTTTCGTTGCAATTGCTTTTGGTGTTTTAATCATGAAATCTTTGCCCATGCCGATGTTCTGAATGTTATTGCCTAGGTTTTCCTCTAGGGTTTTTTATGATTTTAGATCTTACATTTAATTCTTTATTCCATCTTGAGTTAATTTTGTATAAACTGCAAGGAAGGGGGACCGTTTCCGTTTTCTGCATATGGTTAGCCAGTTTTCCCAATACAATTTATTAAACAGGGAATCCTTTCCCCATTGCTTGCTTTGTCAGGTTTGTCAAAGATCAGATGATTGTAGATATGTGGCATTACTTTCGAGGCCTCTGTTCTGTTCCATTGGTCTATATCTCTGTTTGGGTACCAGTATCATACTGTTTTGATTACTGTAGCCTTGTAGTATAGTTTCAATGCAGGTAGTGTGATGCCTCCAGCATTGTTCTTTTGGCTTAGGATTGTCTTGGCTATGTGGGCTCTTTTTTGGTTCCATATGAAATTTAAAGTATTTTTTCCAGTTCTGTGAAGAAGGTTAATGGTAGCTTGATGGGGATAGCATTGAACCTATAAATTACTTTAGGCAGTGTGGCCATTTTCACAATATTGATTCTTCCTACCTATAAGCATGGCCTGTTTTTCCATCTGTTTGTGTCCTCTCTTATTTCCTTGAGCAGTGGTTTGTGGTTTTCCTTGAAGAGGTCCTTCACATCCATGTTAATTGTATTCCTAGGTATTTTATTCTCTTTGTAGCAATTGTGAATGGGAGTTCATGCATGATTTGGCTATTTGTCTGTTATTGTGAATAGGAATGTTTGTAATTTTTGCACATTGATTTCATATTCTTAGACTTTGCTGAAGTTGCTTATCAACTTAAGGAGATTTTTGGGCTCAGACAATGGGGTCTTCTAAACATATAATTATGTCATCTGCACTGACGAAGACTGTGCAGGCAGAAACTGGTGAATTTTCATCCCTTTAGCATTGGTTTTTCCTCATCTTTGTGGATTTATTTACCTTTGATCTTTGAGGCTGATAACCTTTGGATGGTGTTTTTGTGTGGGCATCTTTTTGTGGATGTTGTTGTTACTGCTTTCTGTTTGTTAGTTTTCCTTCTAACAGTCAGGCTCCTCTTCTGCAGGTGTGCTGGAGTTTGCTGGAGGTCCACTCCTGACCCTGTTTGCCTGGGTATCACCAGAAGAGCTGCAGAACAACAAAGATTACTGCCTCCTCCTTCCTCTGGAAGCTTTGTCCCAGAGGGGCACCTGCCAGATGCCAGCGGGAGCTCTCCTCTATGAGGTGTCTGTCAACCCCTGATGGAAGATGCCTTCTAGTCAGGAGGCATGGTGGGAAGGAACCCACCTGAAGAGATAGTCTGTCCCTTAGCAGAGGTCAAGAGCTGTGCTGGGAGAACTGCTGCTCTCTTCAGAGCTGGCAGGTAGGAACACTTAAGTCTGCTGAAGCTGTGCCCACAGTCACCAGAGCCATCCCAGGAGATGGGAGTTATATATATAAGCCCCTGATTGAAGCTGCTGCCTTTCTTTCAGAGATGCCCTGCCCAGTGTATAGGAATTTAGAGAGGCAGTCTGGCCACAGCAGTTTTGGTGTGCTTCGGTGGGTTCCACACCATCCAAACTTCCTGGAGGCTTCATTTAGACTGTAAGGAAAACACTGCCTACTCAAGCCTCAGTAATGGTGGATCCCCATCCACCCACCAAGCTCAAACATCCCAGGTCGACTTCAGACTGCTATGCTGGCAGTGAGAATTTCAAGCCAGTGAATCTTAGCTTGCTGGGCTCTGCATAGTAGGGCTACACCCATTATCTAACCAGACCCAATGAGATGAACTGGGTACCTCAGTTGGAAATGCAGAAATTACTAGATTTCCCTAAACTTTCTGATAATGTTTTTAAATACCTTTCAAATAGAACAAAATCTAGCAAAAAATAAGGAGTTGTAATATCAAAATGCAAATGAAGATTTGAGTTCACACAGCTAGGTGACACTGAAACTATCTTTTCCAGGAGCACATCTGCTGAGCCAGATACATCTGCAGATTGCTTTTTCAGGGTCTTAGATATTTCACAGTGATAAAGAGCCTGCTAGACCCCTAGAAATGGGAAGTCTATAGGACCAGATTCTACTGTTTCCTTTTCTGATGCTGTCTTTTAAGTCTCCATAGCAGCACCAGTCACATATGTAATTCAGTAATTACACAATTACTGATTTATAGTTCCCTTATTTTTAAAAAATAGCTCCCTTGCCTGTCTTATTGATTATCCTGTTCCCTGTCACTCATATAATTTTTTACACACAGTAGAATCTTGATAAGTATTTGTTGAATGAATGCATGACTATGTGAATTAATTTATCCACCTCTAATTTCAATCAGTAATGGTGTCCATTGAAGCTATCCAAAGAAATTTATATCTGAAACCCTACTTTCCCATTGCCCTTTGATAACTTGATATTTCAACCAAAAATAACCCTTACTACAAATCCCACTGATGTGCATTGCTTAGATTAGAAAGCAACATGCACAGGAGTGTGTTTTTCAGGTGACTTCTGGACCTAACTCAGAACTCTGGGTACACATGAACCACAGCAATCACTGAAGTCAGAATTTTTAGCCAGACGGAGCAATGGAAAAGCTGTGGTTGACCTGAGAAGAAAGAGTGAGTTTGTATGGCATGTTACCAGAGCTGCTCCAAAGAAAACCCTTGTCTTTTATAAATGCAGTAATTATACATGGGAGATTAAGACACAGTTCTTTCCCCCAGCCTCCAATCAAGAATGTTGCTGTATTGTTATATCAATGAGGATTGCTTCTACCACGGTCACTCTTGCACAGGGATATTACTCCGTTGTAAAATTGGGTTCTAAAAATAAAACAAAACCCTGAAACTTAATAAAGGCATTTATTTATTGCAAGTGCCTACATTTATACACACACACACACACACACACACATATTGATGTATTTATGTGTATATTTATATGTATCTATTACAGCTAGAGATGAGATTATTTATCCTGATCATGAAAACAGAATGGCTATGGCTAAATAGGAAATCTGTATCTAAATGCATGAAGTTGGGGCTGGATTAGAATGATTTTTATTTATTTTTCTCTGGTGATAAATCATCATTTGTTAGCTAGAAAATAAAACTTGACATTTAAGATGTTTTAGAAATCCAATTACATCTTTCTTCAGTTTAGACATAGACGAACATCGTGAACGGGTTCTGTGTACTGACGCTGTGTTATTGTTTCTTCAAACATGGATGAGATCCACTCCCAATACTTCAGAGGTCCCTAAAGTTGTTTCATCCACAGCTGGCAAATTCCTTTTCTTATTCAGCCACTCGACAATTATCAGTCTTCACCTACTGAGCACACTCTAGCTTCCCACCGTTTGGCAATGAAGTCCAATCTTCTGACATTTGTTCACCAAATCTTTTTCATATGGATATTGCTATCCTAGCTCTTCCATGGCATTGCTCATCTCCCCAGATACACTGTGGAATTTGGGGTTCCTGAAAGGGACTTTGATCTTCCCTGCTTCCCTTAGCTCACAGCTCATAGTTGTTTTCTAGGGACAAAAACTGAGTAAGACAGTACAATCATGTAACGTCTGTGCGCATGAAGCATATAACCTTGGAGGGCCATCTGTTCTATGTGGACAGGGATTATGGCGGACTTATCGTCTTATTCATTTTTTGTCCCTAGAAACCAGCGTAGGTCTGACATATTAGGTAGTGCTGACTATATTTTAGCTGGGACCCAGTATACCTTTGCTCCAGGTAGTTGGGTTTGTATTGGTTACATTAATAAGGATCGTAAAACCTAATATCAAGCATACAACTTGTCTAAGGTCCATTTGGAACATATTACATAATGTTTTTGCTTTATAATATTTGGCAGAACTCTTGACTTTCCCACAAATTCCTTTCGTGCCTAATCTTTTCTATCTCATCAGTGTCACTCCTGTGTTCAAAATATAAGGCAGCAGTTTTCACACCTTTTGTTATGACGATATCTTCATGCTTTTAAGAAGTTGAGGACTTCAAAGAGTGTCTGTGTTATAAATTGTATATTTATCTACTTACCATATTGGAGATTTAAACAGAGAACGCTGAAAGCATAAACACACAGCAGCCGTCGTGGTGCCGATGCCGTTTCAAGGCACTGAGTTCATGGAGCTCACGCAGCGACCTCAGGAAGAAATGAGAGTGAAAACATGAATCGCCCCACAGGATTTATAATGCAAGTTATTTTGACTTTGTTGATCATAGAGCCTGAAACACAGTTTGAAAACCCCTGGTGTGAATTATCTTTCATTTCTTGTATTTCTTCACCCCTCCGTAGCCAATCAGCAACTCCCGTCAGGTCTGAAAAAAGGAACCCAAATCTTTGTGATTCATTTGATTTCGGCTGTAACCACCCTAGACTGCCCCAGTTCTGTCCTAAAGAGCCTTACAAGAAGCCTTGCTCTCGGCATTCTGTAGTCCGCGAAATAAAGATCCACAAGGGTCTCCACTTTCTAATCCCCTGAACTTGTGAATGTCGCTTTATATGGAAAGGGGGACTTTGCAGGTATGACTAAATTAACCCTCTTGAGATGGGGAGATTGACCTGGATAACCCACACAGGCCCAGCATCCTCACGAAGGCCCTTATGAAAGGTCAATAGGACATCGGAGTGAGAAGAAGGGACGAGGGAAGCAGAGGGAAAGGTGGAGCATGTGTGATGTAGGGTCGCTCCAGGTGAGGAACACAGCCATCCTGAAACGCCTAGGCACAGATTCTCCCCTGGAACCTCCAGAAGGAACGTGGTCCTGCTGACACGTTGAATGTAGCCCAGTAGGACCGATTTTGGACTTTGGACTTTCGGGACTATAAGATAATGTATGTGCGTGGTGTTAAATGTGTGGTACCTTGCAGTAGCTGCAATGAGAATTGAATGCAGGTTTTAGCTGTTCTTTCTCTCTGCTTCTATTTTTCCCATCTTAGAATCCATTTCCATCACAGCCAGAGGGATTTTCAATATCTTTATCATTTTACTCCTCTACTGGGAACCCTCCAGCATCCCTGTTGCCCTTTGAAAATAAAGCACACTCCTTGCCTAGTCCTGCTAGCCTTGGGTGATGTGCTGCCTGTAGACGACGGTGGTTTATCCCATACTCTTCCCTAACTCACTGCCTGCAGTCACCTGGCCTTCCTATCTCTTAGGCAAGTCCACCTCTCTATGCCTCAATGCCTTCGCTCCCCCATCTCTTTCCCTGGAGTGCACCCCTCATCTACACCTGGCTGCTCAGTCTCACCACTGGGGTCTCAGGGCACCATCAGCTCCTCAGAGAACCCTTCCCTCAATAACCTAGATCGTACCTATCCATCCACTTCTTCCTGGAAGGAACTTACATCATGGTTACTCAAAAAAGTCACAATGATAGTTATCAGCACCTGTATTTATTTTTCGCTTGTAAGTATCTGTTACTTACTTTCTGACATTTGTCACCCAGAGACAAGTTCAGAGAGCAGGCCTTTCACCTGCTTCACTCGCCATTATAGTCACAAAATCCCGAGCAGTGGTAAACAACAATCTGGCCTATTTTTCTCTAAGTGTACGGACTAGCTGCTGGATAAATATGTGTTGAAATAATGAGTGAGTATTTCGGCACACGTTCCTTTCTTTCTGCAGTCTGCTAATGTTCGGAGTGGACAGGCTTTCCAAGAAGATTTTAGAAAAGGAAGCTGCAGCCATAGTCCTGCGCATTCATGACCTTAACGTCGCAAACACGGCAGGTCCTGTGCCCAGACTACCTACCTCAAGCCAGGGAGAGCTGGGCTTCGGGTTTCTCCAAGCTTCTCTAGTCAGGATCTCCAAAAACACCGGATATTCTGTTACCTGAGACTTTATAAAAGAAGATGGGAGGAGAAATGCTTAGATCGATGAACTCCAGCATGAGGCTTGTGCCCACTCTCTAGGATAGAAACATCTGTCATCTGAGACTATGAGAAAGGGAATACAGGTTAAAGACAGGTTAACTCCCATTCAATGTGTTCTGAGAGGCTCCTCATACTCCTAAATACACCATCTTGAAAGCATGAGGGAAGGTTTTCTGATAAAATCTCTCAATTGTGAGGTTCACAACCCTAGGAAGCACCTCTCATCTGACAGCATGCTCCTCTTATCCTGTAGCTGGCATACAACACTGCTAACCCATCTTCTCCTGATAAGAAACATCAGATTATTCTTTGAGATCAGAAAACTTGAACGTTCCTGCCATAACCCATGAATATTTGCCGGTTTCCTAACTATTTCATTCATTCCGAATCCCCTGCAGTTAGAAATGGTACAGATAAACTTTCACCATTTCAGAAAATATAGCCCCAATAAAATATTTTTTGCTACTCACAGAACAGCAAAGGGCAGTCTTCATTTCCAGGCAGAGCATTTTGTAAATTGGAAACATATCAGTGACAATTATCAAGAAATAGTTTTCAAAATGCACTCCTTTCTACGGAGCCTACCAATTCTTCTTTCACAAAGACATTAACCAAAAGCAATGCTCCGAAAATGTCATTTGGAGCATGCAATTGAATTAATTTATTTGTTTTATGATATTTTACAGTTAGTCATGTAAGTGACTTTAGCTTTATTTTTTTCGTCTGCTCATTTAGATAATGCTTTAACTGCCATAAATCCCAGCTATGGAGGTGAGGAAACGGCATAAGCATACCATATCTTTGAAGCAATGCGTGGCGAAAGGCAAGCTGGCTTGACTATTCATTGTTATCTTTCACTGAAGCGCTTGCCTTCTGCTCCAAATGTAAAGTCTTCTCCTTTTCCAGGTAAAGCTGGTATTGTGTAATTAATTTTGCAAGTGAGAAAATGGGGAAAATTATATTGTAAGGTCGGTCGGAGAAAGCATATAAGGTCCTCGTTAATGGAGGAACATTAGAAAGGTCAAGGATGAAATGCCCTCAGGTCTCCACCTGTTAAATGCTGGTGGGTAGAATGATGCCAAGTGTGGTTGGCGATGCCTTGATTACTGGGGCAAGGAGAACATGAGTCCATTCTAAAATAAACTTAAAACTTGGGCTAAACGCCTGGGTGCAAGGAGACCCCTCACTGTGTGGTTTGTACCGAGTCCAACATGCTGAACTACTTATCATTTTTATGTTTGGACCAACAGTTTTGAGAGAGTAATCTGAATTATGTCACCTAAATGTTCTATAGCAATATTTGAAACTATTTTAGTAATTATTTTGCATGACATGTACAAGTAGCAAAATTTGATGAAAGCTACATATATAGAATTCCAATCACTATTTTGATAGTAAGAAATAGCTGCTCATTCATTACTCCAGATCATTATTTACTTACATACTGCATCTTGGATCCTAGAAATCTAAGGTATCTCTGAATATTCCTTAAACATTAATTTTTGAAGACTATATGCCATGGAAATGGTCTGTTCTGTGCTTTAGCCAAGCATATCATTTTGTCACCCTTAATGATGCCCATCCAGAGCACTGCCTGTGCTAAACTGTGGAGAAGGAAGGAGTCATTCACAATTTCCTATTCTCTGTTTTAAAGTCCAATCCTGGGATAATGAGCAGGCTAATTCCTTCTATGAGAATCCACTGCACCCTGTATCTCCCTTTTGATATGATGGACTATACTTATGATCATTTGCTTGTGTCAAGCTCATGTATCTTTTTGGTGTGTAATTTCCATGGAGTCAGGAAGCATTCGGTTTCATGGCCATGTTCTCAGGTCCTAGCTACATTTGTTTACCTTTGTGCCAGTAGCATGCAGTTTTCAGTTTTATGTATGCAACGAATACGTATTGTGTCTTAAGTGTCAAGCATGCCTCTAGAGAATGAAGATTTAGCAGCAAGCAAAACAGAAAAAAAATCCCTGTCTTCATGAAATTGAGATTTTCATGAAAGTTGTTATTGTTATTTTGAACCTTTTCCAACTTTCTTAGCTGTCTTTGGATCTTTATTTTCCTATCTGAATTTCAAACATTTCAAAAGAAGATTCTTGAGCTTCCAAGATGTAGCTAAAATTTTAATTAAGGTAGCACTGAATTTATAAGTTAATTTTTTGGGAAATTGATATTTTTTATAATACCTTATCTCATCAATTTTTTTGGATGTTTTAGAATCCTATACTCAGATCTTTTATGCCTTTGTATATATTTCATAATCATCAAAAATTTTATTGTAGGTTGTATTATGAATATTACATTTTCTAATATTTTACTGCAGAAAAATTGCACTATTTTTAAGTTATTTATTCCATAAATGTATTAAACTCTCTCATTAATTATTGTAGTGTTTCTGTTGGTTATATTTATTCTGGTTTGTAGATGAGGGCTGTTATCTGCAAATAATGATATTTTCCTTAAAATAATTGCACTGCTGTCTTTCCCTTTCTTTTTTATAATATTGGCTAGGAATTTGATTCTCTGTTGAATAGTAGCAGTGAAAATACACATGCTTGACTTGTCTGCGTTAAGTATGTATTTGTGATAGGTTTTTAATACACAATTCTTACTTTGCTAAGAAAGTTCTTTTTTATTCCCAACTTTCTGCAAGTTTTTAATAGTCATAAATAAATAATGAACATTATCAAATGCTTTTTCTCAATCTACTGATATAATTATATGATTTTTTTCCCTTTAAATCCAGCAAATTGCATTAATAGATCATATATTAGTGAATTATTCTTCTATTTCTGGATAAATGTTACTTGCTCATGATTTATTTGTTCCATACACTGTTAGATTTGAACAGATAATTATTTGTATCTGCATGCATCAGTTAAATAGATTTATAAATTTTCATTTTTATACCATCTTTACCTACTTCAAAATTTAATTTATACGTTTTTCAGAAATAAACTTCAGAAATTGTGAGAATATACAAGAAATTATTCAGTCAGTTTTCAAATTGGTAAATTATTCAGTTAGCATACTTTTTGTTCTTACAATATAAGTGAAAGTTTTGCTTACATGTATCTTGAAATTTATGTGTGACTCTTGAGGAAGAGTTTCTTGGCAATAAAATTACTAAGATAAAATTATATACATTTAAAAAAATTTATAAAAAATTGCCCCCAGAAACTTTCATACTTCCAAGGACATATTTCAAGTCTTAAATATTATTATTGTTTTAAGTAGCATTTGTTTTATTTTGAGTGAGATTAAGCATTTGTTTAGTTTTAACATATGTTGTTTCTATAAATTACCTATTTTAGTGAATAATTCATTTCTTCATTGTAATAAAAAATTTAGCTATTTAGGCTATGAACTGTATTCTCAGTTTACTGTTGAACATTTAATTTAAATTATCATATTTTAAAATTTGTTAAATCTAAATACTTATAAAATGAAATTATCAATTTTTCTCTTATAACTTTTAGTTTTTCCTATACTTTTGTACTTTTAAATTATAAAAAATCATGAATTCATTTGTCTTAAACTGTTAAGGTTTTATTTTTTATATTTAAACTTTGGACCAAACTGGAATTCTATTTTATTAAATAATAAACTAGAGATTAATATTTTATTTTTAAAATAATTCTCTCAAACTAAATAGGTTACAAATAGAATTTCTTCAATCATACAAAATAAAACTTTCTCATAATGTGAATTTCTACATTTTGTTGTGTCTACGTATTCTGTGTTATGCAATAAACTATCTTTTTTCCATGGAAATGAGGTTAATTTTCGTGGCTTCGTAATAGGTTTAATTTTTGGAAGTCTTGGCCTATCAATGTTACTCTGCATTTTAACAAATTTCCAGATGAGATTTAATGTTGTTCTGTCAGGCTCCCTCTTCAGCATTTTAACGGGATTGAATACTGTATTTAAGCGTCGCTGCACTGCTTATGATTGTGGGTTAATGGATGACTTGGTTGAAAGGTGTTGACCCTGAAGTAGAAATACTCTGGCTTACAAAAGTTCCAGAGGCTTTACTCTAGGGGAACATGTAGGTTTCTCCTTCATGAGATGGGCATGGCCATGAGTAGCAGGACAAGAGCTTGGATCAAGGTTTATGGGTTCATATTTTTGTAGTTGTTTTTCATGATAATTTCTACTTCACAGTTATTTACTCCTTTGATCTCTCGGCTCCTACAATCCAGCTAATTTTATGGACTGGTCTACGATGCATCATTTAAGCCACAGGATGTTGTGTAAAGATCTCTAAACAAGAAAAGACTATCCACAGCTGAAAAGAATGTCTCTCTATGTCTTCATTCACAAATACAGTTTCTTCTGGAGTCTCTAACACTTTGCATCATATAAGTAAGAGAGGGTTAACTGTGTCCTCACCATTATACTTGTTCAAGTTATCTGATAGGGTTGCACGTTTCACTAGTGTTCTGAATGTCCTCGTTCTTTACCCTGGGGAGGGACTTTTCAAACCTGTTAGGTCTTAATGAATCATCCTTTCCCTACTATTCACTTCCAGTATTGGCCATGCTCCTGCAGTCATTCCTCTTCTCTCTGTCCTTTGGCTGTGAAATAGGCGATGCCCTCCTCACATGGCTCATGCATTCCTGAATTGGCCTCACTGGCTCCAGTTCACCCTGGATGATCAATTCTACAGGAACATTAAGAGTTATCTTCTCCTGCTCAGGATTAATCATCACTGTCTTTAGAAGAGCCCTTAAGGGCTTACAATAGCCACTCACATTAAATTGAAGCCTCTTGTATTAGGACCCAGCAAATTGTGTACTTCGCTTTACTCAACTTGTTGCTGTTCTTGCTCTACTCCAACTATTATTCTCTGTGTCTGCTAAACAAATTCACTCATATATATTACGCTTCATTCCTAATTTAAAGCAATTCTCTTTATCCTTTTCTCTCAAACCTCTCTCGAAGTTTCACTCCACTCTTATAATATTTATCATTTTCAGTTTCCCTCGTTTTCCATTTCAGTAATTCTTTCTGAAAGCATCTACTCATTCTTTACTATTAAATGTAATTATTAAATATTATTTGGCAATATTAGGCCTCAGGAAATGCCTTTTCATGATCATAATACCAATGGATAATAAAAGTATTGACCAAGAAATTTATTTGTCTTTCTCATTTCTTATACAAAGGTAAAGGACATTGGCACCACATCTTGTTATTTAAGGATTATATAAGTTATATGTGAAGTTGGCCTTTCATATCCATGGATTCAATCAACCACATATCTAATGTATTATTTAAAAAAGGAATGGTCACAGCTGTACTGAACATGTACAGTATATGTTCTATATCTATGTACAGACTTATTTTTATTATTAAACAATACAATATAATAATTATTTACATAGCCTTTACAATGTGTTAGGTATTATCAGTAATGTAGAGATGATTTGAAGGATGCAAGAAAATGTGCGTAGCTTATACTAAACCATTTTGTAAAAGAGACTTGGCTATTTGTGTATTTCGAATTTTGATATCTACAGATTTTCTAGAAGCAATCACCCCCAGATTACAAGGGACAACTGTAGAAAATAATTAGAACATATCCCTATATTGATATCAACATGTCTATATTTATTATCTATTTATTGATTTCTCTCTCTATACTTTCCACTGTCATTCATTTTATTAGATATTATCTGTATTGCTTCTTCAAAATCCAGCTCAAGTTTTGGCAAAAGGTACATACTCAATTATATTTGAAGGCAGTATTTACTCCAGAATGAAGAGTAATACATCTACATAATTCCTATGTTAGTGTTCTGTACATACAGGGAATTTGATAAATGTGTAGAATATAATTGAATACCTTTGTAAATGTCTATTGCTACAAATGGAAACTTTTTACTATGCCAGCTGCTCAAAAGTTTGCTTGTAACTTTCCTAGTAATAGAGTGGTGTCTCATGAACAATTAGTGAGACAATTATAAACAAAATTGTTTACATGTTATAGCCCCATCACAATTTAAAAAACAAGTTATTAATAAAGGCAATATATAATTGTAGTTGAAGCAAATAACCTGAGATTACATTGATTATTTCATTAATTCTTCTGAAGATAATTACAAAGACTTAATTTCAAAATATTTCTCTATTGGCCTGGTGTGGTGGCTCATGCATGTAATCCCAGCACTTTGGGAGGCAGAGGCAGGCGGATCACTTGAGGTCAGGAGTTCAATGACAGCATGGCAAACATGGTGAAACCTCATCTCTACTAAAAATACAAAAACCAGTCAGATGTGGTGGCATGAGCCTGTAGTTCAGCTCCCAGGAGGCTGAGCCAAAAGAATCATGAGAACTCAGGAGGCTGAGGTCGCAGTGAGCAGAGATCACACAAGTGCACCCCAGCTTGGGTGACTCCATCTCAAATATTATATATATACATATACATATATATATATATATATATACACGTATATATATATGTATATGTGTATATATATATACACACATATATATGTATACGTGTATATATATGTATATATACACAATATATACATGTGTATATATGTATATATATGTATATGTGTATATATATGTATATTGTGTATATATATACATATATATGTATTAAGCTTTATAAAATTAAGTCAAAGGCAGATATCCTTCTCAATGTTTTTATATAATATGGAAGCTTCTATCAAGAATTTGAGGTTTTCACACTTTTTTCTTAATTAAAGCAAACTTCTAAGTTTACGTAAAATAAAAATAGTCAAATATATTAAGAAATAAAATGTTATAACAACTAAATAAATTTTTTATAAGTACAATGAAAAAAATGCCTTCCTGTGCCTTATAATTGATAGAAATGTAACTCTTAGAAAAACATGAAGATACAATGTCTTCTCAGAATTCCTAACAACCCCGAAAGTCTGCCCTGCACATACTCACAATGGAAACAACTCTTCTGCTTCAATTTCTATGTTTTTATCAGATATTTGTTGTTTTTAAAAACAATTTTTATGTAACCATTCCTCCAACCAAGAAATAAGAGAATGCTGGTAACGTTTTACATTGAGTTTACCTTTAAAATGAAGTCTCTGAAGATGCCAGGAGTAGTTTTCTTACACTTTAGAAAGTGCAAGAAAATGTCCTTTTATGATAAATTGTTAAAATGCAGTTAAAATATTAAAAATACTAAAATATTTTATAGCATATAGTTCAAGTCAAGAACTTACTTAACTGTGTGCTATTTTAAGCGTTGTAAATGTCTTCAAACTCTAAGGGAAAACATTTGTTTTGAAACTATTTTAATAGCTGTTTTGAGTGATAGTTTTGTTGGTGTTGAATATGTATTGAAAATTTAACTGATACACAAGTGGATCATGAAGATGGACTATGAATTAAAGATTATGATTAATCTCATTCTGAGCACCTGAGGTATATTTTCTTTAGAGACAAAATTCTTAACTTGCTTAAGAAAATCGGTCCAGTTAAAATTTAACTAACGACACATAAAGCAGGTGATAGAATGCTTCTACATGTGTATTTTTTTCTTTCTAAGCAGCCAGCAACACTTTGAACACTCTTGTAGGTGCATTAGTCTTTGCAGTGGTTAGAGGAAATGAGAATCTTTCCCAACGCTTATCCACCTTTTCCAGGAGGAGAAATGAAAGGTCAGAGAAGTGATTTGCTGACTAGGAGAGTCAGCGTAACAGTGGCTTTCAGCTAATCAGAGATTTCCGGTCAGGAGAAAGTTCGTTTCCAAAAGACAAAGTCCTTGGAGACTGGCCAGATTTGTAAAAAATAATACTGTTTTTCCTTTGGATTTTTCTTTCTTTATACAAAAATCTAGCCCACAGATTGCTTATAGGTAACTATAGACCCATGAGTTTCAATTTGATTGACTCTCAATGATTTGAAGCACTCAGTGTAGGGAGAGGTGAGATAATACAATGATAAATAGGCAAGAGGATTGACACCTAGTGCATGTAAAAGCACAAAGAGCTACAAAGCAAAGTAACAGCTTTCATTTACTGAAGAGAAGGTATGTGCAGATTGTTATGTAGATATTTAATTAGCCTCTAAAGAGTCCTATGAAACATGTCTAATTATTCCCATCTCAATGTTTAAATGACTTGATCCAGTTTGCATGGACAGTAACATTAGAAGTTGGTCAATGTTAATTCCAGCCTCAATCCAGTTCTGTGGTTCCAAAGCTTCTACTCTTCCCATCAGGCAAGACTTCTCTTGTGCTTCCCACATTCTGCCTACTCTTGGATGGAAGTTTACCGCTATCCCTACTATTCCAGTGATACAACCGAAGCTTAGAGAAACACAGTGACTTTCTGAAGGACTCTTGGTGAAAGGGAAAAGCAGTACCCAACCCTGGAGTTCACTGCGTGCTTGTTTTGAATGACAGCATGGCTTGTTAACTTCTACATTAAGCCAAGCTTTGTGGGGAAGATGTAAAGGAAAAAACTGTATTCTCCAAGCCTGAGCTAGTGAATGTTTATTCCTTACCATTGGCCTAGTTACAAGGATGTCCCATGCCTGTCTTCTTACAGAAGCTGGTGACTCATCATGGTGTAAAATGTTTTCTTATCATTGACCAATTAGAGAGCGGGTCAAATAAAAGTAGTAGGAATCCCAGGTGACCAGCTTGCAAATGGAATACATCTTTTTTTAATTTAATTTTATTTTTTATGGCATTTTAGGTTTTGGGGTACATGTGCAGAACATGCAAGATAGTTGTATAGGTACACACATGGCAGTGTGTTTCGCTGCCTTCTTTCCCTGGAATACATCTTACAAATTTCCAACTTCAAAATGATGAGTTTCTTCATCAATCAGCTTAGAAAGAGTTGAAAATCAGAAGGAAAGTAAAATACAAGCCACAAATGCATGCGTAGAGGAAGTGGCTAATTAATTCAGATATTTGCTGGCTGGCATTTTGAAAGCCCAGTAGTGATCTTTGTGCATCCTTAGAGAATGTGATTGGAAACTTGGTTTTAATTACATATGTTAGTATAGTGTTTGAGGAAAAGAATCAAGTAAATAATTTACAGATGCGGAATCAGGGAGAGCAATGCTGGCATGCTTGAATGATAGTTTTTTGGAGGCGGTAGGTGGCAGGTCATTAGTAAGAGAAAGCTTTCAAAAGCATGAAGTTTGGTTTTCTGCATGTTAGTGCTTTGTTTACAAGACGTGTAATTATATCTAGCTCTTGGATATCCACACATTCTGTGTGTCTGTGACCTGTTACATGGAAACCTGGACTAGGAAGCCAGACCCAGGTTTTGAGGCAAATCTAACCAGTGGGAGTGGTGATTATTTGTTCATTTATGCCACAAATACCTTATAGTATGTATTTTACGGCAAAAGATTACTAAGGCTGCATATGCAAAGCTAAAGAAGAGACACAATTCAATGTACTGAGAGTCTCCAGTGGTGTGGTTGATACTGACCGTTAACAAGAGGACAAAGGTTAGAATAGTTTAGCCAGGATGAGGGGAAAGGCAACCTCTTCAAGGCAACACACTTTAAACACATGGACCATCTTTTGCATTCCATGTGCATAGGAAGAGATGTTTTTCACTGTTAACGCTCTGTAACTCTAACCAAGCACACTGCCTTGTATTACACAATAGGGGCATGATAAATGCATATTTCTATAATTTATATGAATTTATATTTGCCTACACATTTTTAATTTTCAAAAATGCAATATATGCCTAAGGTGAAAATACAATAAATTTCTATTCTTCCTTTTCCTGGTGATTTTGTTTCAAGTAGAAATACAAGAGAACATTCCATGAATTTGGGGTTGCAACCATTCCTTTTTCCTATGAGAATGAATCAGTGGGGAGAAGAGAATAAGCCCTTTGCACACCGTGAGGCATGTAAGCAGGACCACTCCCCAGTCATGTAACTGACACAACCTATCTGCCTCTTTGATTGAATAAAATGGGTCTGCTGGCAAGTTATGTCACTCACAGAAGACTTAACACTGCAAAATCTACCTCAAAAAATGAAGAGGGCACAAAATTAGAGTAATTTGTACATTCGTAGGTGAGAATTGGTAATCGTGTGAGCAGCACAATGATAACTCACTTCGATGCTTTTAAGCAATGTCATTTCTTTCCCTCAGAACTTTCTGACTCCAGCTGTCTGAGACTTGCTTCTCCATGGGCTCGGCAGACTGATCCTCTATCAATTTGTTTCCTCTGGTGTCATCCAAGTTTCTGATGTTAGGTCAACACTCTGCTCTCCAGAAGCCACACTCCTTGTCCTCAGTGACATAATCATCATTACTTCCTCTGGGAAACAAAAAGATGGCCAGGAACAAGATCAAGGGACTGAAAGGAGTCTGGAAAAGCCTTTGGTTTGGCTGGAAAGTTCACATAAACACAGCATCTATAACTCAGTTAAGTCTAAACCTGCGTCCCTTGAACAAGAGGGAAAATTCCATATTACCTGGCTCATTTTTTATTGAACTTCTTTTGAGATAACTGGCCAATGGGCCTAATGTAGCACCACAACAAACACTTTCCCCACTTCCTCCCCCCAGACTTGTGCTTCCTTTTGTTTTCTTTCCATTTGAGAGTCTTAGGAGGTGGTAATCACTTGTATTTCTTCCTCCCTTCCTACTTTCCTCCCTCCCTCCCTTCCTCCTCTCCTTCCTCCCTCCCTTCCTCCTCTCCTTCCTCCCTCCCTCTCTTCCTTCCTTCCTTCTTTCCTTTCATTTTTTCTTTCCTTTTTCTTTCTTTTGCTTCCTCTTGTTTTTTTTTTCCATTTGTGAGTCTTGCAAGGTGGTAATCACTTGTATTGCTTCCTTATTGCTCCCACCCTCCTTCCCTCTCTCCTTCCCTCCCTCCCTTCCTTCCTTCTTTCCCAATGTGAAGGTTTATTTTTATTATTATGTGAAGAAGTTGTAATTATATGTCTGAGTGTCAGCACATATCCAGTGGTTCAATAACCTGTAGACCCTAGCCATCCCAGCTCACTGTACCATGTAGAAACCCACATCCCTATGGGTATGGGTGGGTGTGAAGGTGTATGTGTGTGTGTGTATGTGTGTGTATATATATATATATATATATATATATATATATATATATATATTTCTGACACATTGTCCTTTAAGTAAGTGAACAAACTCTGTAACATCTTTTCTTCCTAAGCAAAGTATAATACTTTATCAATATCTTCTTTTTACTGAAACAAACCCATATCATTTTCATAATATTAGGTTGGTACAAAAGCAATCGTGGTTCTTGGCAAAAACCACGATTGCTTTTGCACCCACCTATGATTATATTTCAGGTAAGAAAAAAGTCATTAAATTCTCTAATCTTCATCAGGATCAGGTCATCTATGAGTTCATCTTTGATTGTTCAGCCAATTTCCAGGTGGAGTGTGAGGGAAAAAAATTGATTCAGTAGAATTTTTCCTTAAATTTTCAGAAATACTTGCGAATTCCTAATTGTTCACATCTGTGGTGACTACAGATTGATGACAGTTTTGCCAATGTCACATATGAAAAACATCTCATTTTTTTATAGTCAGCCTTTCTAAAATATATGCATTCTACCACTTTTGTCTGTCATTTTGGGACCGAGAATGCCTCCTTTCTTGGTGACTGAATGAATTTTAGGTGGAAGAGTTTCTTTCCTCATTTGTCCCATCTGTTCTGTTGACATGCTTCTCTCCATCCAGGTAACAGCCTCTCTGACAAGGATCCAGGAATACAAAGACGATAATGTAGTTGGGAGTCTCTCTCCTCATAGCATGTCAACCTCAGGCTCAACATGTCATGAACAAGGCTTTGTAAGAAAAGTAATAATCACCCTTTGAATTTTTAGAAAAACCAAAAGTCAGATTTTAGCTAATGTGATTGTCATAAATTTGCTTAATATAGTTTCTGCCTTAGCACCTATTTTTAAGCCTAACATAAGTTGCTTGAAGCCCAGTTGCACCCTGTCACCTTTGGTCTAGTTGAGTTTCTTTGCCCTTTATGGTGCTTTGAGATACTCCCTGCTCATTTTTCATCCTGCTGACCCCAAACCTAACACATCCCACAGATGCTAGCCGTGGTGAAACCTGATGCTCAACATCAGGGTCCTGTGATCACGTTCCCCACTTTGAGCATGTCGTCTTAAAAGGACCCAATTCACAACTTCTTTGAGAAAGCTTAAGTGGTAACACCTGTGGGTTTAAGCATAGCTACAGTTCCACAGGTTCTCTCTCTGAGTCTCTTTCTTTCTCTTCCCCCACCAGCTGGTTAAGCACCCTCTTGCCTCTGGACTTCCTGTTGTCTGCCCATCAGCACCCCTGACCTCTCTAGACCTGTAAGTAATAAATTTCTTCTGTTTCCTGCATTTTGGTTTCACTTCCTCATTGTCTCACCAGATACACACACCAGAAAAAACTCCCTGTCAGGACTCTTCTAGAAAGTAGTATCATGGCTTATGGTGATTCTCAAGAGAAAGATCTCAAGACCAAATTAGAAAGAAACAATTACAATAAGAATCACAACAATAACAAAAAGGAACTTCTCGTTTGCTACTATGAGCAAAGAACTTCAGAGCCTCAGAGTTTTCCATGTAAAAGTAATGTGAGGCTCTTTTCTCATTGCTAGAGTTCGAATTTTCTCAAGTCTGCCTTTGAAACCACAGCAGCATGAGCTGCATCTCTGTTACTTTTACTGAAGTGAAATATTATTCAGTCTGCACTGGCTGGTAAATGTTCTAGGAGCATGTTGTAAATGTTCTTCCTAGAAACTACCAATCCATTTTGGAAAGACTTTAAATTATACTTGCAATGCTTTCTCCTCGCTCATTTGATAATGTATCTTTTCTCATTTTCTTCTATTCATTATTTTTTTTTCTCTTCTATTATTTATCATTATGGTCTATGGCTGTTGTTTAACTCTCTAAGGCTATTTATACCTCTTGCTTGAATAATGCTACATAAAATAAAATAGTACCACACCATAGATTAAGGAAACTCGCTTTCTAATATATGATTAATTGTTAGTGGCTACTCTTTCCATAATAAATTAATACAAATGTGCTCAATCATATGTTATGCAGATATGTGAATGCATAAATAATTTTTTATGCTTCACTTTAATCAGCATTTTTGTACCAAGTCGCATTATCATCTATAAAATGCTTTTCAATTGTTCCTAGGCAATCCAGACCACATAATACTTACTTCAAGGAAAAATAATGAATATTTTCTTCTTAAATATTTCATGAAGATGGCAGTAAATAAAAGTTAATAGGATTTAGTTTCTTTCAAATTGTTTTGATTATATCTAGGCAAGCAATTTCTTTCATAAATCAAAACATATCTTTAATTTGGAAAAGTTGGTGTGCAATATTAAAATGAAGAGACAAATGTAGACATTGTAAAATGTAAGCTTAAGTTCCAGCTCAGCATGTCACTGCCAAAAGTCACGTCACACCTTAGAGTCTCAGTGACTTGGTAAAACGGGAGTAGCACTAACGTCCACCTTGCCTCCATTGTAAGACTACTGTGAGCTGCAATTATAATTGATTCCAGTATTTCAAAAAATGCATGTTCATTAACGTTTTCTTACACATACTTTCAGCACATCTGTAGGAAACCCAGAGTGCACTCCTCTGCATAACACATGAACAATTAAATATCTTTAAAATATAATTGGTAAAGATGCCAGTCTGCAGAGATTCTTTTTGGTCTCCATTCCTTTCCAAGATCCCCTGTTCTCTTTCAGAAGCCAGCAGGAGGCTCTGAACACAGTATTTCTTTGCCAGCTTGGTTTGATTTTTGTTGGTTTTTATAGATGTTTTGCCTTCCTGCTTTTCCCGGCTACCCACAGCGCACCTGAGCAGCCCCTGGAAACTGTCATGCATTGAAACCCCCTCTCTGCCTGTCAATCTCATCTGCCTTAATCCCAGGCTACCAGCAGCTCACTAATAAAACAGAAAACAAGCTCATCGTCAATTATTAAAAGTTTAACTCTATGATTGTTACTATCTCTATAGAAATATGCAGACAACACTCAACCTTTCTATAGTCATATTGTTACATTTTGAAAACTAACATAATATTCTCTCAGGAAATAATGTAATTCTTTCACATTAACTAAGGATGATTTCAAGTAACCAGTGCCTGAAGAGAAATAGCTGAGGCTCTCCAGAGTTTAGACTTCTTTGTCTGAGAGTAATCCTAACCCTGAACCCTGATCTGAGTATCAGGATAACTTGCATCTTACTGCTTATGTTTGTGCAACAGTAAGAAAAAAAAACAGCTCAAATCTCATCTCAGGGTCTTCCCCACAAACATTTCACTTTTCACTCCCGCAGTCCAGATTGTGGTAGGGGGAGGGAGGTGGGAGGCGGTCAGCAAGAGCTCAGTTCTGTGTAGTCATTTGGAGCCCAGTGTGGTGGAGACGCCCTCATCAGAGCATCAACACTCACAAGGGCAGAGGAAAAAGAGGCCATGGAACTATGCAGGGCCTGTCTTTGCCTTGGCCAAAAATGGCAGCCATCACTTCCACTTATAATTCTTAGCAAGAATTGGTAGCATACCCCCATCCAACTGCAAGGGAACTGGTCATCTTGTGTCCAGAAAGTAAGGGAGAACTGGGTGTGGTAGACACTGGTGAGGTTGATACCTTCTTTTCTTGCCAATGCCCCCCATGCAGAAAGGCTACTATGAGACCCCAGGATGCTGAGACACACTTGCTCAGTACCACCTCCCTGTGTAGCTGAGACCTCAGAATGCTGGGACACACTTGCTCAGTACCACCTCCCTGTGTAGCTGAGACCCCAGGATGCTGGGACACACTTGCTCAGTACCGCCTCCCTGTGTAGCTGAGACCCAAGGATGCTGGGACACACTTGCTCAGTACCGCCTCCCTGTGTAACTGAGACCCAAGGATGCTGGGACACACTTGCTCAGTACCACCTACCTGTGTAGCTGTTCACAGTTCATTTCCACATTCTCTCTGGTGTGACATCTGACCTTACTTACATTCAGGTTCACCAAGGTGTAGTTGGGGTGGAGTATGGCAGAGGTTCCAGCAGTGCCTTAGACCTGTGTATGTGGTCTGTGCCCACATCAGGGTGTGCCTCCGGGAGACCAGACACTCATGGGTTGTCACTGAGATCCTATTTACCTGAATTTGTGAAGCAACACAGACCCATTTCTTCCACTCTTGTTTCCAGTAACAACTTTTTTTTTTGAGGGTTGCAAAGCAGAGTTTGCCTGGCTTTCTGCTGTAAACTCAGCCAGCAGAACAATGGAAAAGGAAATTGCCTACTTGGACTTCCTCAATATTCAGAGACACAGAAAATTCAAATGGTAAGACCATCTGCCCAGGGCCCCCAGTGGCCATGAAATTCCTTCTTCGGTTTGAAGGGATGGTGATAATCCCAGCAGTGGTTTGTATTTCCACGTCTGAAAGTGACGTCTTCTGATGCTGACTTGTGAACTCATGCCTTTCATGCACCATTTCAGAAAGATGTTTTTACAAAAAAGAGATCAGTCTTACACATTGCCACTTTAACCTGGAATTGTTTTCTTCACCTAAATGATTCAAAATAAATAGGAATTTGGGGCATGACTGTTTACACATTAGGCTGTGAATCTAAAGCAATCTCAATATATAATATTTATGGCATTATGCAGACTCTCCCCTTTAAATGATGCAAAAACAAAAGGGCTCTAGGTGGCTTGGATATATAGAAAGACCTTACGCCCACAGGTGAGCAGAATAAGGGCCGACTTATTTGCAGCTGCAAGCCTAGCTACTGTCTTCCTGCAGCCCTGCAGCCTGTGCTCATAGACATGAAAAACTTCTTATTTTTTGTCCCCCAAGAGAAGATGTTTTTGATTATAAAACATCGTAAGGTTCTGACTCTTGAACTAAAAAACATTTTTTTCCTCTGGCATTTACAAGTTAGGTGGTTTAAAAGGGAACAGGAAAATAGAGAGAAAATTCACAGTAATGGGTATTAATATGACACTGCCCTGATATGGTACTTTCCGAACATGTTCTCTTATTAACTATTTCTAAGTGTGCTGAAAATATATTTAACTGCATTATCCTCTCCTGCATTTCGTGTATAAATGCCAAAACCCACAACTATTCTGATTCTTCACATAGGTAGAACATGAGTTCTCTTATAATTCTAAATATTATTCACTTCTATATTTATCAGGAATCAGTGAGCATGTCCCAAATTCTGCATGAGAAATATGCCTCCGGAAAAGTAGAGCACCACAGGCCAGAGAAGAAGGGACCCAACATGGACCAAGAGTGGCGGAGGCAGATGGCAGAGCAACTGCAGGATTGTGTGACTTGAACAGTATTGATATTTTCCTTCTTATACCATTTCAAGTTTTAAAAATTAACGCTTTTAATTTTCTTTTCAAATTTAAACTTTTAATGGTTCTATAAAATTGTGACGATTTCAAATACAATACACAGACATTTTAACAGGAAC
Source organism: Leontopithecus rosalia (assembly GCA_028533165.1). Lineage (NCBI taxonomy): Eukaryota > Metazoa > Chordata > Mammalia > Primates > Cebidae > Leontopithecus > Leontopithecus rosalia. Next base: position 150,433,486 of record CM052651.1, read on the forward strand.
ATTTTAAAGCATTTCATTATTCCAAGGGAAATGCTGTGAAACTGGAATCTGAGGGAAATAAATTGTTGGTGTTGACAGCAAGTCAAGCTTGTGTGGCTCCTATTCACACACGAATGCAAGGTCACTGTGACCAGGTGGGAACAGACTGCCTCTGAGCCACAGACTGATCTATTAGAAGACGATCTTCCAGGCTTCTTCAGCTATCTATTTTAACTCAATATTAATGTTCAAAAATAATGTTACAAATAGCCACAGGGTTTTCTGCAGAAATACTTATACTGAGAATTTGTTTTACATTTTAGAATTCCAGAATATTTACTACAGTTTCTTGAAAGAAATTTAAACATTTCATAGTCAAGCATATTCTATGTGTGGTCTCATATTCCAGCACTTGCCCCTGCGAAACTGGCTGATATGGTTTGGCTGCGTCCCCACCCAAATCTCAACTTGAATTGTATCTCCCAGAATTCCCATGTGTTGTGGGACGGACCCAGAGGGAGGTAATTGAATCATGGGGCTGGTCTTTCCCATGCTATTCTCATAAGAGTGAATAAGTCTCATGAGATCTGATGTGTTCATCAGGGGTTTCTGCTTTTGCTTCTTTCTCATTTTCTCTTGCTGCCACCATGGAAGCAGTGCCTTTCACCTCCTCCCATGATTCTGAGGCCTCCCGAGCTGTGTGGAGCTGTAAGTTCAATTAAACCTCTTTTTCTTCCCAGTATCGGGTATGTCCTTATCAGCAGCATGAAAATAAACTAATACACTGACACAGCATCTTTGCCAAGTGCAGTCCATCCTAAAGGCTGAATAAATGGCACCTGGGCTGTGTCCATCTGAAGGGTTGAGGCCAGGCTGCTAGGCCTTGACTCCTACCACAGGACAGCTGCAGTGTTGGTAAGCATGAATGATAGAAGCCCAAGAAGATACCTTAAGGTGGTCTGTTTGCTTTCAGTATAAACAATTGTCATTTGTTTTTCTGGATAAATGAAGGCTCAGCCATCTGTGCTTTAATGAAATGGGTGAAAAATGAACTGTGATTAACAGATTTTATAGTTTCTTTGTGTTACTTTGTTATTCCCTAAATTAACTAAATTTCTAAATTAACGTTCTTTTAAAATATTTACTGCCACTTCTAAAGTTTTTACTGTGCATACCCGGCACTGTTCTAAATGCTTTGCGTATATTAGTTTACCTATTCCTTACAACAATTAAGAGGTCAATCATGACCTTGTCCCCGTCTGGCACATGAGAATGCTGAGGCACAGAGAAATCAAAGAAGTTGCCTGACATCACATTACTGGCAAGACCCGAAGCCAGTGTTTAAACCAGTCTGGCCTCAAGTCTGCGTGCTTGTAAGCAAAATGCCATTTTTTTGTGTGTGTCATTATAATTCATGGTACTTGGTCTGGGTGATGACGCCTAGAAATATACCAAAAGGAAACTGCAGTCTGGGGCAACACGGAAAGTGAACATTCTCTCTTTCCGAGCTCATCCCTTCAACATGGCTTAACCCAGTGGATGGCCCCAACCTTCTGGTTGTTCTTTACGCATTCACCAACCCCACCAGATGGCCCATTTCTTTCTTTGTGTCCTTTCTCACTTTCATCTACTCTCTTGTGACAGATGGCATTTGGTGTCCCCAAAATTCATATGTTGAAACTCTCACCCCCAAGATGATGGCATTAGGAGGTCGGGCCTTAGAGAGGTGATGAGACCATGAGGGTAAGAACTCATAAATGAAATTAGTGCTTTTATAGAAGAGGCCTCAGAGAACTCTCTTGCCTCTTCTATCATGGAGAAGGTGCCCTTTATGAAACAGCCCTCAACAGATACCAAATCTACTGATGCCTTTATATTGAACTTCCAGGACTCCAGGACTGTGAGAAATAAATGCTTGTTGTTTGAACCACTAAGTCAATTACATTTTCATTACACCAGCCTGATCCGACTGCAACCTCTTCCTAGTACAAAACTCCCTGCCCAAAGCTTTTACTGTCTACTGTGTTCTCATATTTTGCTTTCATTTGAGAATCAGCATACGAGGACCTGCAGCAGTCCAAAGTTTCATCCCATATCAAGTGCCATAATCATTCCTAAAGGAAGCAGCATCAGGTTACAGCAGAAGACGGTTTTTTGAAAAGAGGAATGGGTCAGTCTATGTGGCCTCAACTGATGCTCTACTTTTAGCAACAGAATCAGGCGAAGACCTACAGGACAGACTCACAGGAGTAGATATTGGGCAAGGTAAGGGATGGAATCAAGATTTAGAGTGAGTCTTATAGATCATAACAATAGCTAAATACTATAAACAGAATATTAACTGGGCTATGTGGAAGTCTTAAACTTAGGTTTAAACATCAAATTATATGATTATGGAAATAGACTTGTCTATAATTCAAGGGAATGAGATATAGCTTAGTCATCTGTGAATTGAATTATACTTTTCATTGGATGTCAGAATCACATGTAGTTTGTATTAGTGTGTTCCCATGCTGCTCTAAGGACATACCCAACACTGGGTAATTTATAAAGGAAAGAGGTTTAATTGACTCCCAGTTCTGCAGGCTGGGGAGACCTCAGGAATTTTGCAATTGTGGCAGAATGGGAAGCAAATGTGTCCTTCACATGGCAACAGGAGGGAGAATTGCCAAGCAAAGTGGGGGAAATCCCCTTACAAAACCATCAAATCTCATGAGAATTCACTCACTATAATGAGAAGCATGGAGGTCACTCCCTCCCATAATTCAATTACCTCCTATTGAGTCCCTCCCACAACACATGGGGATTACGGGAACTATAATTCAAGATGAGATTTGGATGGGGACACAAAGCCAAATAATATCATTCCACCTCTGGCCCCTCCCAAATGTTATGTCACCACATTTGAAAATACAATCATGCCTTTGCAACAGTCCCCCAAGTCTTAACACATTCTAGCATTAACCCAAAAGTCCAAGTTCAAAGTCGCATCTGAGACAAGGAGAGTACCTTCCACCTATGAGTCTGTAAAATCAAAAGCAAGTTAGTTACTTCCTAGATACAATAGGGGTATAGGCATTGGATAAATATGCCTATTCCAAATGGGAGAAATTTGCCAAAACAAAGGGGTATAGGCCTCATGCAAATACAGAATCTAATAAGGCAATCATTAAACATTAATGTTTTAAAATAATCTCTAGGGCAGGGGCAAAATGCTGCCAGTTTCTTTGCCAAAGCTTGGCAAGAATCACCTTTATTCCAGTTCTCAACAGGTTCCTCATCTCCATCTGAGACCACCTCAGCCTGGACTTCATTGTCCATATCATTATCAACATTTTGGTCAAAGGCATTCAACAAAGTCTCTAAGAAGTTCCAACCTTTCCCACATTTATCTGTCTTCTTACAAGCCCTCCAAACTGTTCCAGGCTTTACCTATTACCCAGTACCAAAGTTGCTTCCCATTTTTGGCTGTCTTATAGCAGCAGTCTACTCTCTGTGGTGTCAATTTATTGTATTAGTTCATTCTCATGTTTCTGTAAGTACATATCCGAGACTGGGTAATTTATAAAGTAAACAGATTTAATTGACTCAGAGTTCCACAAGACTAGGGAGGCCTCAGGAAACTTGCGATCATGGCAAATGGGAAAGCAAACACATTCTTCTTCACATGGTGGCAGGAGAGAGAAGTGCAAGAGAATGGGGGTGAAGCCCCCTAGAAAACCATCAGATCTCATGAGAAGTCACTCACTATCACAAGAACGACATGGGAGTAACTGCCCCAGGATTCAATTATCTCCCACCAGTTCCTGCCCATGACAAGTGGGGAATGAGAGCTACCATCAAGATGAGAGTTGGGTGGGGACACAAAGCCAAACCATATCAAGTTTTCTTTTCTTTATCAGCATTTTATTTCTTTACTCATTTCTGCTTTCTTTCTTAAGATTTTCTTCATTGATAAAATATTCCATTTTAATATCATTCTTCAATTTATAGTGCATCATGACTTTATATATAGTGTAAGAAATGGGTCAAGATTACTTTTTGTCATATGAATAACCAATCGGCCATGCATTATTTATTAAAAATGGCATCCTTTTCCTTATGGCATTACAGTGGTACTGTTGTCGTAAGTCAGACACCTCGTATGTGTGGGTCTATTTCTGGAATCTGTGTACTGTTTTCCAGTATGTCTGTCCTCAGCCTATACCACACCATCATGGTTAGTAAAACTGTATTGATTACATATATCCAGGTAATAATTGGAAGTATTACAAGACCACGCAAGGTACATCGAAGTGAAGGTTTAATGAAGATAAATGGTGCAGGACAGCAGGCGAAAGAAGGTACTTGAAGAGTCGGAGAGGCCGCGATCTTCCAGGGACAGCTCTTAAGGGCCTTTCTGGCTTTCATTGCGCTTGCTTTATCTTAAATGTTTAAATCCAAACTGGGCAACAGATGCCTGGTCTCAAGGGAGCCAAGCGCAAGGCCACCAAGCAGTCTTTTATATGGGTTATCTGGATCTTCTGCTCAGGACTAACAGGCTGACAGCAAGGTGTCCTCACCTGAGGCCCTGACTCCTCTAGAAGTGTGTGAGTTGTTGGTGGATTTTGTTTCCTCAGCTATAGGTTCTCATTGCAGGACTGAGGTCCCTTTTGCTTGTTAGCTATCAGCCAGAGGTTGTTATCAGCCTTAAGCTGTCTCCCCCATACCATTGGCAGCCCACTCTGCTCCAACAGCAGCACACGGCTTAGCTGTTTGCTTTCTTCCTGGAAACTGGCAGGAGACTGTTTCTCTGAGTTCTTACCTGCCTTTTAAAAGGCCTGTGTGATTTAGAGCAGGCCCACCTGGATAGTATTTATTACCTTCTAAGGTGACCTGACTTGGGACTTAAATCACATCTGCAATATCCCTTCACAGAAATAGCTAGATAACTGTTTGATTGAATAATTAGGGGACAAGGAATAGTGAGGAGGAGGGAGAAGGTGTCAACAGCATCTTTAGAAGCTTCTGCTTCCATCTGGAGGTCACGCCTGGGTTGGCATCTATGTTCTTCATCATCATATTGTCTAAATAGCTCTTGGGTATGTTGCATCTGTTTTTCTGAGTCTTGTTATTCCGTCCACCTTGCCCTTTCTTCTGGAGCAACATCTCTTCTAAACAACCGATACAGGCTAATAAGTCTTTTTGTTCTCAGCCTTTTTTTTTCATTGAAGAGAAATTCCACCGTTTCCAGGACTCCTACATCTATGCCAACTGTTCCTAAGACTCACTGATACAGTTTGAGTGTTTTCCCTACCTAAACTTCATATTGAACTGTAATCCTCAATGCCAGATGCAGGGTACGGTGGGAGGTGTTTGGGTCATGGGGGCGGCTCCCTCATGGCTTGTTGCTGTCTTTGTGATAGTGAGTTGTTGCAAGATCTGATCATTCAAAAATGTGTGGCACTTCCTGCTCACTCTCTCTCTCTCCCTTGCTTCTGCTTTTTCCACTTGATATGCCTGCTCCTTCTTTGCCTCCCCATATGATTGTCAGTTTCCGGAGGCCTTCCTAGAAGCCAAGCCCATGGTAGCACCATGCTTTCCTGTAAAGCATGTGGAAACATGAGCCACTTATACCTCTTTTTATCTATAAATTATCCAGTCTCATGTATTTCTTTATAGCTGTGCAAGAATACCTAATGCAGAAAATTTGTACCAAGGAGTGGGGTGTTGCTATAAAAATATCTGAACGTGAGAAAGTGACTTTGGAACTGGCAAATGGGCAGAGACTGGAAGAGTTTTGAGGGCTCAAAAGAAGATATGAAGATGAGGAAAAGCTTGGACTTTCTTAGATCCCAGTTAAATGATTGTGACAAAAATGCTCATAGTGACAAGGACAGTGAAGTCTAGGCTGCCAATGTCTCAGATAAAAATAAGCAACTTATTGGGAACTGGAGCAAAAGTCATGCAGGTTATGCCTCCGCAAAGAGCTTGGCTTCATTCTGTTCACGCCTCAGGGAACTGTGGTAGTTTGAGCTGAGAATGTGATCTAGGGTATCTGCTGGAAAAACAAAATCTAAACAGTAAAGTGTTTAACATGTGGCCTGGCTGCTTCTGACAGCCTATGCTCAGATGCTTGACAAAAGGAATGATTTAAAATTGGAATGTGTATTTAAACAGTAAATAGAGCATACACATTTGGAAAATTTGCAGTCTGGCCTTGTGGCAAAGAAGGAAAAAAGCTTTTTTGTTGGAGAAATTCAAGCAGGCTGTGGAGTAAATACTTGCTAGAGATATTTGCATAACTAAAATGCAGCCAAGTGCTAATATCCAAGACAAAGGGGAAAAGGCATTGAAGACATTTCAGAGGCCTTTGTGGAAGCCCCTCCCATCACAGATCCAGAGGGCTAGGAAGAGCAAATGGTTTCATGGGCCAGAGCCAGAGCTCTGTTACCCTGTGCAGCTTCAGGACACTGCTCTCCATGTCCAGGTCATTGCAGCTCTAGCCTCAGCTCAAAGGGGCACAGAGGCAGATTGGACTGCTGCTTTGGAGATTGCAAGCCAGAGCCTTGGAGGCTTTCACATGATGTTAAGCTTACAGTTGCACAGAATGCAAGAATGAAGAACAGATGGCAGCCTCTGATTAGATTTTGGAGGATGTATGTGAAAACCTGGGTGCCCTGGCAGAGAACCTCTACTAGGCAGTGCCAAGGGAAGATATGGGGTTGCCAACCCCACACATAGTCCCCAGTGGGCCACTTCTTCGTGGAGCTGTGGGAAGGGGGCCACCATTTTCTAAACCTCAAAATGGTAGATCCACCAGCAGTTTGCACCCTATTCTTGGGAAAGTCACAGGCACTCAACTTAAACCCACAGGAGCAGACACGGGGCTGCACCCTGCAAAGCCAAAGGGGTTTGGGAGTCTACTCCTTGCAGCATTGTGCCCTGGATATAGAACATGGCATCACGTAAAATTATCCTAGAGTTTGGATATTTAATGACTCCTATACTGCATTTCAAACTTGCATGGGGCCTGTAGTTCCTTTCTTTTGGCCAATTTCTCCCTTTTGAAAAGGGAATATTTATTCAATGCGTATACCTCCGTTGTATCTTGGGAGTAAATAACTTGTTTTTTTATTTTATAGGTTCATAGGTGGAAAGGATTTGCCTTTTCTTAGATTAGACTTTGAACATAAAAGCTAATGTTGAAATGAGTTAAGACCTTGGGGGTCTGTTGGGAAGGCATGATCATATTTTGCAATGTGAGAAGAGAACATGATTTGGGAGGGGCCAGGGGTAAAATGATATAGTTTAAATATTTGTCTCTGCCTATTCTCATGTTGAATTATAATCCCCAAAGCTGGAGGAGGGGACCAGTGGGAGCTATTTGGATTATGGAGGCAGATCCCTATGACTTAGTGCTGTCTTCAGAGTAGTGACTGAGTTCTCATGAAATCTATTCATTTAAAAGTATGTGGCACCTCCCCCCCACTCTCTCTTGCTTAGTTCTGCTTTTGCCATAGGATATGCTTGTTCCTCCACATTCTGCCATGACTGTAAGTTTCCTGAGGCCTCCCTCGAAGCCAAGCAGATGACAGCATCATGCTTTCTGTAACGCCTGCAGAACTGTGAGGCAATTAAACCACTTTTCTTCATAAATTACCCATTGATATGGTTTGACTGTGTCTCCGGCCAAATCTCATCTTGAATTGTAACTCCCACAATTCCCAGAGGCTGTGGGAGGAAACCACTGGGAGGTAATTTAATCAAGGGGTGGGTCTTTCCTGAGCTGTTCTCATGATAGTGAATAAGTCTCATGAGGTCTGACGGTTCTAGAAGGGGAAGTTTCCCTGCACAAGCTCTTTTGCCTGCTGCCATTCATGTAAGACATGATTTGCTCCTCCTTACCTTCCACCATGATTGTGAGCCCTCCCAGCCAAATGGAACTGTAGGTCCCTTAAACCCTTTCTTCCTGTATACATTACCCAGTCTCGGGATGTCCTTATCAGCAGCGTGAAAACAGACTAATACACACATTTTGGGGTATTTCCTTCTAGCATTGCAAAAATGGACTAATACACTCATTTGGGCATTTGTGCCAGTGCTGGCTTCCCCAACAAGCATGTTGTGGCAACCAAGTGATTATTGTTTGAAGACAGTATGAGTATATGTTTTGGATCCCCCCAAAATTGAGTTCCCCAAGGTAGTGTCATACAGGTAGTTGTCATCCACAAATATCCTTTTGTTTGAGTGCATTGAAGAACTTTCTCTGGCACATTAAGCAAACATATGGGCTATAAGTAGCAGATATGTGAGCCTACCAAGTCCTCTAAACTAAGATTGCTTTAAAGCTTTTTTTTCCTTAAATTTTATTTTATTTTATTTTAAGTTTCAGGATACATGTGCAGGACATGCAGGTTTGTTACATACGTAGACGTGTACCATGGTGGTTTGCTGCACCTATCAACCCATCACCTAGGTATTAGCCCTGTGTGCATTAGCTATGTATCCTGATGCTCTCTCTCCCACAACACATCCCCCACATGCTCCAGTGTGTGTTGTTTCCCTCCTTGTGTCCATGTTTTCTCATCATTCAGCTCCCACTTATAAGTGAGAACATAGGTTATCCTCTGCATTAATTTGCTGAGGATAATTAATGGCTTTCAGCTTCATCCATGTCCCTGCAAAGGACATGATATTTCTTTTTTATGGTTGCATAGTATTCCATGGTATGTATTTACCACATTTTCTTTATCTAGTCTATCACTGATGGACAGTGGGTTGATTCCATGTCTTTGCAATTGTAAATAGTGCTGCAATGAACATACACATGCACGTATCTTTATAATAGAGTAATTTACATGCCTTTGGGTGTATACCCAGTAATGGGTTTGCTGGGTCAAATGATATTTCTGGTTCCAAGTCTTTGAGGAAATGTTACACTGTCTTCCACAATGGTTAAACTAATATACATTTCCACCAATAGTGTAAAAGCATTCCTATTTCTCCACAGCCTTGACAACATCTGCTGTTTCTCAACTTTTTAATAATCACCATGTGACTGGTGTGAGATGTTATCTCATTGCAGTTTTGGTTTGCATTTCTCTAATGATCAGTGATGTTGAACATTTTAAAATATTTTTGTTGCCCACATAAGTATCTTCTTTTGGGAAATGTCTGTTCATATCCTTTGCCTCCTTTTTTTAAAAAATTGTACTTTAGGTTCTGGGTCACACGTGCAGATTATGCGGGTTGTTGCATAGGTATATACATGGCAAGGTGGTTTGCTGCCTCCATCTTCCCCGTCACCTATAATTGGCATTTCTCCCCATGTTATCCCTCCCCAACCTCCTCATCCTCCTCTGTCCCTCTCCTAACCCCACCAAAAGATCCCATTGTGTGATGCTTCCCTTCCTATGTCCATGTGTTTTCATTGTTCAACATCCCCCTACGAGTGAGAAAAGGTGTTTGATTTTCTCATCTTGTGTCAGTTTGCTGAGAATGGCTTTGTGTACTTCTTAATGAGGTTGCTTGGCTTTTTATCTTATAAATTTGTTTAAGTTTCTTGCAATTTCTGGATATTAGACCTTTGTCAGATGAATAGATTGCAAAAATTTTCTCCCATGCTGTAGGTTGTTGGTTTACTGTGATGATAATTTCTTTTGCTGTGCAGAAGCTCTTAAGTTTAATTAGATTTCATTCATCAATATTTGCTTTTGTTGTGATTACTTTTATCTTGAGCATTGCCTTCCACCCCCAAAAACATGATCTATAGACTTTAGGATATGTGATGCTGTGAAAAGCATGCAAGGAATTCTTTACATGCATTACACTCAGGTTTGAGTTGACAAAGACAGTATAGTGTACGTGGTGGTAGAGAAGGTAACCGGCATTCATTGAATATCCAGCACTAACTGCTAATGAACAACATGAGCCATTTAATTTTAAAAATACTTCTATATAGGTAGTCTTGTTTATCAGTGAGTAAAATGGGGCACAAAGAGATTAAATAATTCGGTGAAGCCTAGATTTGAACTTAAAACTGGGCTACTTTGATTGTCACTTCACTCATTGATCCAGTTTTCTCATCTGAAAAAATAATTGCTAATAATCCTACATGCACAAGAATGTCATGAGTGTGAATTAGAGGATGTCAGTGTCTGAGACACACAATAATTGCAAAACACTGCTTGTCACATCAGATCTGTCACTTCTCTTCTCCAAAATGCATTTAGCCTAGGAAAATGGCATGAGATTTCAGAAAAAGTATCTACAATGTGTGTTAATGAAGATTCAGTGGTAGCAAGAAAATCAATATATGACAAACTTTTTCATTATGATGTGTTTTGATGGTTCTATTTTCGGTGTTTAATGAAGGAGAGTTATTTTAGTGCTCATCAGAGTTGTTAGAAAGGCCCTTTGGGACTGTGAACACTTAAGTTTCTTCATTAACTAGAAAGATGAAAATCTGCCACTGGGCACTAAACATATATTAATAAATCACTCAAGAGGATAAGGTCACTTCTTCAGTTTTATTCTCTAACACTTAGGTGTTTAAATGTGTTGATATAGAGGGAAATGTTTACTCATCAAAGCTAAGAACTTGCTAATACAAGTTAGCTCCGTAGTGCCTCAGAAAAAAATTAAAAAGCCCTGTTATTTATCCACAGCCCAAACATCACTGGACTGTTCTACAGGTTCCTGAGATACCTAGAGTCATTCTGCCAAAATAGTTTGTCATATATTATATCGATAATCTGCCTCCTAAACGGGTTCATTCTCTTACATTTTCTGTCAGACTTACTATCACTAACCATCTAAACACTCAGACTAGATTCCTGAGAGTGGTTTTTAATTCCACTGCTTGCCTCACCTACAGTACTGAACAATAAATCCATATATTTTATTTTTCCAGAGTTTCTCAAGTCCTGATAATGCCACTAAAACCATAGTACCATTGCCCTTGGTGAGAGGGATAATATACTTTCTTCAGATTGCTGTAAGGGCAACTTAATTTATCTTCATGCCTTGGGCTTGGTCTTTACATCCACCCTCTACAATGCATTTGGAGTGATCCTTCAAAGTACAAAGGACCATCACACTCTGCTGATAGAATACTTTAATGTCCACAGCAGTATGTAGTACACTGGAGTCACACAATAAAGATACGTCCAATAGCATGTTGAACTGACAGATGTGAATGGATACATTTTAGCCATGACAACTTCAACAACTCCGTTTAGTGATGAATGTATGTCTACTCCCAAACCTAAGAGAAAACTCAGGGGTGAAGTTCTAGATTTGATTATTGTCAATGTATAGGTCAAAATTAAGACCATGACAGTAAGCATGATTGACTAAGAAGCTATAAATATTTCTACCAAAAGGGGATATCCACCATTGGTCACCAAATTATTTCCTATTTGCTTCTGGGATAGTATATTATAAGCTTATAATTTTAGAGTGCTTTCTAGTTAACAGAGAAAGAGCACATATATTAATTTACTTGAAATTTATAATAACACTTTGGTAAGTTAAATTTTATAGTTAATACAAGTTAGGCCCAGAAAGGTTTAGTCACTTGTCCAATATATTATGGCTAGAGATGGGTAGAATCTCGACTCAATTTCTAAGGTGGGGAAATCTTAGCTACCTTTTATGTATGTGATAAAGTTTTTGCTATGTCTCCACCCAAATCTCACCTTGAAATGTAGTTCCCATAATCCCCACATGTTGTGGGAGGAACCTGGTAACAGGTAATTGAATCATGGGAGTTGTTACCCTCATGCTGCTCTTCTTGTGATAGTGAGTTCTCATGAGATTTGATGGTTTTTAAAAGAAGTTTTTCTCTCTTTGCTTGGCTCTTCTTCCTGCTGCCAAGGAAGAAAGATATGTTTGCTTCCAGTTCCGCCATGGCGGTAAGTTTCTTGAGGCCTCCCAGCCATGGGGAACTATGAATCAATTAAACCTCTTTCTTTTATAAATTACACAGTCTTGGGTATGTCTTCATTAGAGCATGAAAATGCACTAATACAATTAAATTGGTACCAGGTAGTGAGATGCTGCTCTTAATATACCCAAAAATGTGGAAGTGACTTTGAAACTGGGTAACAGGCATAGGTTGGAACACCCTGGAGAGCTCAGAAGAAAACAGAAAAAGATGGCAAAGGTTGGAACTTCCTAGAGACTTAGAGGACTCAGAAGACAGGAAGATGTGGGAAAGTTTGCAGCTTCCTAGAGACCTGTTGAATGACTTTGGCCAAAATGCTGATAATGATGTGTGAAATGAAGCTCAGGCTGAGGTAGTTTCAGATGGAGGTGAGAAACTTGTTGGGAACTGTAATAACAGTGACACTTGCTACGTTCTAGCAAAGAGACTGGTGGCATTTTGCCTCTGTCATAGAGATCTGTGGAACTTTTAACTTGAGAGACATGATTTAGGATATCTGGCAGAAGAAATTTCTCAGCAGCAAAGGCTTCAAGAAATGACTTGTGTCTTGTTAAAAGCATTCAGTTTTATGTATTCACAATGAGATAGTTTGGAATTGGAACTTATGTTTGAAAAAGAAACATCATAAAAGTTCAGAAAATTTGCAGCCTGATGATGCAACAGAAAAAAAGTTTCTGAGGAGACATTAAAGCCAACTGCATAAATTTGTCTAAGTAATGGGAAGTCAAATGTTAATTGCCAAGACAATGGGGAAAATGTCTCCAGGGCATACCAGTGGTTTTCATTGAAGCCCCTCCCATCACAGGCCTAAAGGCCTGAGAGGCAAAATATGGTTTCATGGATTGGGTCCAGTGCCTTGCTGCTTTGTGCAGTCTTAGTACTTAGTCCACTGCATTCCAGCCATGGCTAAAAGAGGCCAATTACAGCTCAGGCCACCTCTTCAGAGGGTACAAACCTCAAGTCTTCACAGCTTCTATGTAGTGGTGAGCCTGTGGTTGCAAAGAAGTCTAGAATTTAGGTTTGTGAACTTCCACTTAGATCTCAGAGTATGTATGGAAATGCCTGTATATCCAGGCAGAAGTTTGCTACAGGGGTGGAGCCCTTATGGAAAAACTCTGCTAGGGCAGTGTAGAAGGGAAATGTGGGATCAGAGCCCCCACACAGAGTCCTCATTGGGGCACTGCCTGGTGGAGCTGTGAGAAGAGGGCACCTTCCTCCAGACTCCAGAATGGTAGATCCACTGACAGTTTGCCCCACACACCTGGGAAAACCTCAGGCACTTAATGCCAGCCCATGAAGGCAGCCAGGAGTGGGGTTGTACCCTGCAAAGCCACAGAGACAGAGCTGCCCAAGGCCAGGGGAGCCCACATCTTACATCAGCATGACCTGGAGGTGAGACATGGAGTCAAAGATCATTTTGGAGCTTTAAGATTTGACTGCCCCACTGGATTTTTGACTTGCATGGGGCCAGTAGCCCTTTTGTTTCAGCAAATCTCTCCCATTTGGAGAGGGCACATTTACCCAATGCCTATACTTCCATTGTATCTAGGAAGTAAGTTACTGCTTTTGATTTTACAGGCTCATAGGCAAAAGGGACTTATCTTGTCTCAGATTGGACTTTAAACTTGGACTTTTGATTTAATGCTGGAATTAGCTAAGACTTTGGGGGACTGTTGGGAGGCATGATTATATTTAGAAATATGAGGACATGAGATTTGGGAGACGTCTGGGGTGAAATTATACGTTAGGCTTTATGTCCCCACCAAAATCACATCTTAAATTTTAGCTCCCACAACCCCCACAAGTCATGGAAGCTACCTAATAGGAGGTAATTGAATCATAGGTGTAGTTACTCCCATGCTGCTCTTCTTGTGATAGCTAGTCAGTTCTCACATGATCAGATGGTTTTATGAGGGGCTTGTCCCTCTTTGCCTGCACTTCTTTTTCCTGCCACCACATGAAGAAGGACATGTTTGCTTCCCTTTCCTCTATGAGTTTCTTGAGGCCTCCCCAGCCATGTGGAATGGTGAGTCAATTACACTTATTTCTTTTACGAATTACCCAGTGTAAGGTATGTTTTTATTTGCAGAATAAAATCATACTAATACTACGTATGCTACAGGTATTGATTTTGCAGCAGTTGGTCACATTTGGAGACACTACTGTGTATCTGGCATTGTGCTTGGAGCTGTAATGCAAAGATAAGCATGGCCCTGCTCCTCTAGCTCAATGTGAACATAAATAACTCAACATAAAACAGTGTGTCAAGTGTCATAGTAAAGGTATAGACAGGAGACTGCAGAGTCACAAAGGAACCAGTGGTGACAAATAGAGGGGTGGTGCAGATGAAGCTTATGAAACACCTCTCCATGTGATAAGCCAGCCGTCACAGTGCACTTTTCCATCCATGTTCACCATTGACACATACATGTCCTGAGCATGAACATTGGTGTGCTGCTGCTCTCAGTGTTGGCCAAATGGCAGTGAACTAAAAAGTCAGTGTTTCTTCTCTCATGGAGTTTAGATTCTACCTGGAATGGAAAGAAAGAGAATAAACAAAATATCAGATGTTAGTACATATTATCGAAAAAAAATAATGCATGGAAATAAGTCAGTAAAGTTAGGAAGGAGCACTTATAATTTTAACAGAATTTGTCACAAAAGATCTCACTAAAAATATGACTTTCATCGAATATGTTGTATCAGTTTGTTATTGCTGCTTTAACAAATATCACAGTTTTTCTGGCCTAAAACATGAATTAATTACTTTGCAGTTCTAGAAATCAGAAGCCCCAAATCAGTTTCACAAAATCTCAAGGTCTCAGCAGGGCTGTGTTCTTCCATTTCCTTACCTGTCAGCTTCTAGAGGCTGTCTGCATTCCTTGCCTGTGGTGCCTTTTTCTATCTTCAAGACTGAGAACTCCAAATCTTCAAATGTTTCTGTGACCTCTGCTTTCATCATCACAGATCCTCCTCTGACTCTTAACAGCTTCATTCTTTCCTTTATAATTACCCTTGTGCTTAGGTTAGGCCTATTTGAATAATCCAAGGTAACCTCTCATCTCAAGACTCAAATCTGCAAAGTCCCTTTTGCCAGAAGACAACATATTTGTGAGTCCCAGGGATTAGGACATGGACATCTTTGGTGGGGTTAGGGGGCATTATTTTACCTGCCACATTTACATGATGGAGTGTAAGGGAGATGCATGCAGCTCATCCAGGATGTGCATTCCAGGCAGATTGAATTCAAAGTACAAGGATTCTGAGGCATGGCTGTGTCTAAGCTCTAAGGCATGGCAAGGAACCAACTGTGGCCAGTACAGAGTGACCACAAGGGAGAGGCATGTGAGATGACTCAGACAGGTGACATGAGGCCAGATGATGTAGGGTAGTTCAGGACGCTATAAAGGTTTTGGCTTGAATTCAAATGAAGTAAAATAAGAGGGGACAACTATAAAAGGTTTTGCATAACTGATTGGCATGTTCAAATTTATGCTTTAATATAATCATCTGGATGATATTCTGAGAACGAGCTGTGGAGGGGCACATGTGGAAGTCAGGCAGCCAGAGAGGAGATGACTTCCACAATGCAGCTGAGAAATGATGGCCAGTGAGGCCAGTGTTCTAACACTGGTGATGGGAAGGGAAAGTCATTGGTTATAATTACAAAGCTTTTTAGCCTGACAAACTAGCAGGATGTGAAGAAGCTTGTTTCTGAATACAGAGTGAACCAAGGCTGCAGTCCTTGGTCTGCTGAACTGGGAAACCCTATTCATATTTCAAATGAAAAGGCTCAAAGGATCTTCCAGCCTACAGTCCAGCAGGGAGATCCAGACAGGAAACAGAAATGTGAGCGATCTTTGGAGCCATGAGATTGGATAAAATTATCAAGCTTTGGTAGAGAAGAGATTATTGCATCAACCAAGCTCTGGTTATTGCATCAACCAATTAAGTGGTTATGGAGGGATAGGAGGAAAATCTTGCAGGATAACTGTAAAGAAATGGCAGGGTGGTAAGAGCAAAGAGGAACTTAGTGTCAGGTAAGCCAGGTGCAGAAGGAGTCAGGGGAAATGAAGATTGAGCATTGAACAGGTTGGCGAAAGCCCAGGTGTTGTATGTTCAAAGATTACTAGTGGAGTAGAGTCAGTGGTAGCAAATATATACAATGCTTTTGAGAAGTTTAAACCTAAAAAGTAAGAAAGTAACTCTACAAAGTAACTGAGATAATAGAAGTCAAATAAGATTGTGTTTGTTTCTTATAAATTGAGTGAAATAATGTTTCCTGATGGAAAACATCTAGTGAACCTGGGGAAATGGATCATGCAGGAGAGGGTGAGGGATTGAATGCACCAGTAGAGGATCGGACCGTGTCCGGGGCTATGGGCCATGTAACCATAGCAAGAAGGGAGAAGGCAGGACAGTGGGCAAAGATGGGAACATGTGGTGTTAGGAAATCATTAAAGTGTATTTCTTATTTTTTCAGATTCTTTCAATGAGTTAGGAAATAGCTGAGAATAAGGATAGGAAGACAAAGTTGACATTTCCAGGAGAAGATACAAGACTTATCTGGGAGAATTGGAGAAAATGACCTAAAAATATATAAATACTTTTCTTGACGAAGGATCCAGTTACGTCATTGCTTGATAATTTACAGGAGAGCCAGTAAATAAGATTGTGCACTCTGCCGCAGATCTTCACTTGTACAGGCCTAGGAGGGCAATTGCATTTAAGTAGGGTTAAGGTTTTGTCAAGCAAGGATGATGTAGGTTTCAACTCCAGTTCATTGCATGTTTTCTGTTGCCTAATTTTTGGTAAAAAGTATGAATTCCCCAACTTCCTCCATTTGTCATAATCTAGGGATAGGTTAGGGCAGAAAAATGTATCATGACTCAAATACAGAAAGGCTGGTCTTAAGTACCTTGACACATTTTCACAAAATCCTTGTTAATTTTTAGAACTATATCATAAAGTCTGCACAGATATGATGGTCCCTTGCTGAAGGTGTTCGATCAATGGTAGGAGAACGGATTTCCCTACCATTTAAGAGTTAAGAGTTAAGCAGAGTTAAGAAGCAAATTTATTTTCTGAATTCTTATAATGCTTTGATTTAAAATTATGTGAAGTATCACATACTTAGCTGACTTACTTATAAAAAGGTATATAAACATCATATACTAAGACACCATCTAAGGTCTTATCAAAACAAGATGAATAGTTCGTAAAAAGTGCGTCATAGAGGAAGGAGGTAACTGATATGCTTGGAAATAGTAGGAGGTTTGAAGTTTATTTCCTATTACCCACAGCTGTATTTTCATTGACAATCATAACTAAAATAATTAGACGTGGATTTCCATCTTGCTATTATGTCATCTTACACAATTATTATTTCAACATTTAAATTTTACAATGTATTTTCATTATTAGTGGTGTATTTTTCTTAAAAAACGTCTTCTTTCTTTAAATACATGCTTTGTAAGACATTGTTATTTCTAGGCATTTTCCACTTCTATGAACAAAAATAATTTGTAAAAATTATCACTAATTTTATGAATCTAGAAATTGAGATATTTATTCAATGCAAAACTTAGAAACAGTTTTTTTTTCTATGCTCAAATGAGTCCTCATATAGAGAAGCATGCACGTGTTAGATGTTTGAGTGGCTTAGTCAATTAAATACAACCAATCTAGCATCTGTGACTCCTCCCTATCAACAGCTCGATTCTAAGATTTCTTGTATCATTTGCTTCAGATAACCATCTTTTTCAATAGTCTAAGTATATGACTTGGGTTTTAAAACATACGTAATATTTCAGAGTATAGAGCCCTCCTCATTTGCTATAAATTCTAATGAAACCAAATATAAATGGGAAGCAGATTAAGAGTAAAGCCACACACACAAAGAAATCACCTTTTGAATATGACAAAATAAAAGGAACTCCACCTATTTTTTTAACACCTGCAAATTGGCTAGATATCGTATTAGAGTTGATAAATTTGAGCACCTGCAGTTCCACATCTGGTTAATTCTAATTTAAATTCTAATGAAGGCATTGGTTCTCTGGTTAAAGCACTCACATAAAATTGGGTGGTCTTTACATAGTGAATTGTTGCCAGAATCAAGATGGTCCACAACTGTGTACCAGTTGGTCACACAAATAACTTTATATTGCCCCTTATAGAATATGTGCACGTCAATTATGGATGCTGTTGTTTTCATATAGACTAAATGAGCTTCAGTACTAATTTCACTGATTTATATAATGTGACAATTTTATAGCCTGCTTTAAGTATCCTATGCTCATTGGGAAAAGCAGCTTCTATTTAGAGCTATGTGACATGTACAGGCTTCTTTGCAAAGATTCTCCAGACCAGGCGCATCTGTGTGGTATGTTAAACATGCCAGTGATTCATACCTGGAACTGGCTCAGATATTAATGCCATGGAGGGGAAAGACAGGTCAACATAAGTAGTAAATAAATAAGGCAGTTTCAAATGGAAAATACTCACTGAGAAGTGGAAATGCCAAAAAACTTCATTTTCTGACTACCTACACAGAAGGGCAAATAAATCCTGTAACTGTGATTTAAGCTTTTGCTTTTTTGTGATGTTGTTAATGAGTACTAACTATAAAGTAGCACAGTGGAAAAGGCCCTGGTGAGGAGACACAGGACTCTTTATTGACTACCCAGAGTGACCTTCTTCCCTACCCACAGTCCCCATCCACCCCACGCCTTTCTGTGCCTTATAAACCATCCCAAAGCCCTGGGGAGGATGGGTTTCCATGGGCACATGCAGATGAGCCTTGGTGTTACCCCTCACTTCTCTGCATTACTGCAGAGAGCTCTGCCACGGCCAGTCAAGGGGGAGATGAGGGGCCATCCATTACACATCCACATCGTGGAGCAAGTAGGGATTCTTTCTCCATATAACTGGTTTATAACTAAGCAAAGCATTCTCCTGGGTGATGGCATTTATACTAGAATTTTCACAGCTCTCACAGAAACAGAGATCGTGTCATAAAACTCAGGAGCAGAGGAGAATGTCTGAACAAAGGCGCCATGGGAGAACTATGCACTCCTGGTGCTCAGGCATGCAGAAAGCATTTTCTTAAGGAGCTCTGCTATAAATTTAAAATACGGCATGTCTGGCAATTTCAATTTTTAACATCCAAGTCCTTAAAGCAAAGCAGGGCCAGACTCAAGAAAGAGAAGGAAGGTAAATTTTGGATGCAAATGAAGGCCAGCTGCAGTCGTAGGGGAAGGGAAAGCATGAAGATAAATGTGTCTGCAGAAGGATTTATAACAGGTCATTTCAGGTTATTCTCTGATCGGGAAGAACTCTCCACAACAGTACCTGGGAGTGATGTAGGTATACTTTGATTGTCAAAGAAGGCTGGCCTAGTGTTTTCTTTTCAGAAAGCCCAGGTTTATTGCTACCACAAAAAACGCAGATGTCAATTCAGGACAAGGGAAGATACTTGGATTCGGGAGCTAATCAGTCTAATTATGTATCCGTGGGGTGCTCCGTGGCAGGGGGAGGGGAGGCTGAAAGCTTAGCCAAACTGCTGCTGCCCTGTTCCAGCAGCTGCTCTTCTGCAGAGACTCCAGGATGGCTTGGCTGAGAGCCTCCTCCTAGGATGTTCCCCTTTGGATCACTGGGCAGTGGGAGCTGTCAGATAAGATTCAGAAACACAAGAAGCATGATGCTTATCGCCAACAAGGCAAGCCAGGAGGAGGCTTGGAAAATTGATTTGCTGCCCTCTGAGACTCAGTGGAGTGAACCAACAATATAGCAGACTATTTAGAAATCTTAAAGATAATGTCAGCATATTCTAAGCAAAGATGCCGCCAACAGAGCACATTTCTTTGCAACCTCCACAAAGAAACAAAGTCAAGGAAGTCAGATAGAAGCTAGGCCTGTGTTGCTGTGGAAGTACTTGGTTATAAATAACATATTATTCAAAGAATTATTCAGTATTATCAACAGTGACCATAGTTAAAGTAAACCTTATGAGACCACACTGCATGAAAAATAATCTAAACTGGCTAGACATCAGAATGGCTATTCCACATCCTGTAGGTAGAAACAGAATGTTGAAAGTGATTGAAACTATTCTGCTCCTAGATGGACAGGCCTTTCAGCAGGGCCTGAGATTACAGCATTTGTAGTAGTATAGCTCGAGCTCCCAGCTCACTTCGGGGTGCTGGGGGGACCTGAACCACCGTCCATTACCACCCATAACAATTAGGGCAGGCTGGTTTTCTGAGTTGACCACACTGCATGGGCCTGAGAGGCACTGAGGAGGTAGAATGAATAATGGGCTTTGGTTATGAATTGGTTGCAGAGGCTGAAGGACAGAGAAGAGTTACAATGATGCCCACTTGCTTTCTGGCTTGGGCAATGTGATAGGAAGTGTGCCATTCGCCATGAGGTGGAACACAGGAGGACAAGCAGATTTGGACGGGAGGTTACTGGTCGTGATGATCATTTTAATTTTGGATATCCTGAGTGTAAAGCGCCTCTGAGATATGAAGAGGCGTGTGACTGGTAAGGAGTTGAGTTCTATGTACATTAGACCATGACCAGGTAAAACAGAAGAGAGAGTAGTATAGATAAGAGAAGCCCAATGCTTTTCCCTAAGGATCATAGCTGTCCTGTGTGGGCAAGTGATGCCTTACAGCCCTTCCTTCCTGGGGAAGCACATCCTCCACTCTTGACGCTCAAGGAAAGGGCCATTTGCTAGCGGAAACTCTCCTAAGTGTCCCTTCTCTGTGGAGCGGATCTCATCTACTTTGTGTCTTAGGAACAAAGATTCTGCCCTGGCACATCTGTCTTTCTAGTCTCATTTTCCTTATTTGTACAGTGAATCCTAATAATTACATCATAGAATTTTTATGAGCATGGATTCAGATAATATTTGTTCAGAACCTCAGTCGGGGCCTGGAACATAATAAGTCTTAATTTAGCGTTTTTAAAATAAAGAGGAGCTCCAGCTAATTCTCACTGAGCCGTTATGATTAATTTAAAGGATTGGTTTAGTAACTTATCCGAGCTCACAACGCAGAACAGGAAGTAAGACAAACCATGTTGTCAAAGGCAACGTGAAGATTCCTCAGGACATAGACTCATATATGCACGTCCTTGGCATTCCTGTAGCGATGGGGTTGACAGGATCAGTGGATCTTTTTGAAGGAAAAGTGCTTTAAAACGTAATTGCACCGTAAGTATTAAAATATACATTTTGTGTTGGTTAGTGAGATCGGTTACCACCGAGACCCTACATTTTACTCAAATAGGTAGAGTTACTACTTAATAAATCTTGGATTTAAAAAACCCAGTACATGCCATACTTATAATCTTGCCAAGAGTGGTAGCTAAGAGGTCAGCTGAAAGATGAACATTTTACTGATCATCTCTTCTAGAAATTACATTGAGGATTTGCAAGTATTTTAGGAAAGGGGAAAGCAATCTTCCTCTTGGCATTTTGGGGAGGATTACCCTGGCAGAAGTTCACCTAATTCTCAGAATAGATATCTAATAGAAAGACCCAGGCTTCTTGTAGCAAATACTAATCAAGTTTGTGATAAACCATACCCCAATTTTTGACATTATTTTAGAAAACGTAGATAATATAATATTAACAAGAAAGTTTCAAAAATGTGATTTAGTTACACATGGAAAAAACCAACATCCTTTTTTATATTGTACTATTTGCATTACGTTCATCTCGTCTTAAAACTGGAGGTATGTTGTACTTTTGTATAAAATATATACTCTATTAATTATGTTTCAGGGAAATTAGATGATTCTTTCTCTATATCTGTAACCTATGAGACCCCTTCAAGTTTTGTTATAGATCCTTCAAATACATTTTAAATGACTATTTTCAGTTCATCATAAGAACAAAATCATTTGGGCAGTATCGTATTATCACAAGGTTTTATTGTTTTCTGTAAAAGTTTTAAAGAAAATTATGTTGAATTCAAGCGTAGCAAAGTATTAACACAGATTCTTAATATTTTCTCATGATAAATTTCAAGATTTGTTATTCTTTCAAAATACATTTGGTATTCTCTCAGTTTTGACTTATTACTTTAATAAGTTGAAAGCTTTTGGTAAATATTATCAATTGTTTCAGAAAAAAATGTAATATGTACTATTCACCACCTGACCCTGGCCCTTGAACACCATGACTTTTTTATATACTTGATATTATCATTAAAAATATTTTGGCAAATGGTAAAATAAAATTTTACTCCCTGCTTTTTAAAATTATCAACATGGTTAAACACTTTCATGTAGTTTTGATGATTATAACATTGATTTTGTATTATAGGTTTGTGCCTCTGTCTTTTCCCACAAAAATGATTATATTTATAGTATTGAATTTATATTTATATATATGACTCCATATGTAAATTACATTATAATAATTTTTGACAGTGTGCATTTTCTTTTACATTTCTATTCATTTTACATGTACAGAACTTTAATTTTTATGACATTTTCAATAGCAGAGACATGTAATCAGCTTAGGTACTCATCAATGGTGGACCTGATAAAGAAAATGTGCTACATATATATCAGTGACTACTATGCAGCCATAAAAATAAAATCAGGTCCTTTGCAGCATTATGAATACATTATCTTAAGCAAACTAAATAGGAACAGAAATCCAAATCATGTATGTTCTCACTTAAAAGTGGGAGCTAAATATTGAGTACACATTACCATAAAGAGGGGAAGAATAGCCACCAAGACCTACTTGAGGGTGGAGAGTGGGAAGAGGGTGTGGTCAAGAAACTAATGATCAGGTACTCTACTCACCACCTGGGTGACAAAATCATTTACATACCAACACTCAGTGACACATAATTTATCCATGTTACAAACCTGCACATGTAACCCCTGAATCTAAAATATATGTTGAAAAAGAAAAAAATATTTCTAGCAAGCTCTATTTGTCCTAGACAAATAGAATGTTTGACACTTCCTTTTTCTTTTTCTTTAGAAAGGAAAGAAGAAAAGAAAGAGAAAAAAGGAGTAAAGGAGAGGGAGAAAGGAAGAAAAAGAGGGAGAGAGAACAGGAATATTGTTTTATTCTAAAAATGGGTATTAATAATGGCTGATCAATATTTTGTGTATTTAAAGTGGAGAATGTATATTTTGTGTATTTAAAATGCAGAGCTCTATAAATATTTATTAAGTTTACTTGTTCCAGATCTGAGTTCAAGTCCTGATTGTCCTCATCAATTTTCTGTCTCGTTGAGTCTAAATCTCTTTATGGGTCTTATGTATCTGGGTGTTAGGATCGTTAGCTCTTATTGTTGCATTGATCCTTTTACCACTATATCTTTGTTGTTTTGAAATCTATTTTATCAGATGTGAGAAATGCAACTCCTGCTTTTTATTTATTTATTTATTTTTGCTCTCCATTTGGTTGGTAC